>CM031960.1:9690364-9895364 GCA_018749465.1 Paracanthobrama guichenoti | reverse complement strand
ACCATTTGTTTTTTACGCTTGCTTTTCATTAATTCTGAGTCTGTTGAGCATGTTCAACTGAGCAATACAAAGTATTATTTATTAAAAGCTGGGTTTGGGATCAGTAATATTTTATTCAGTACGGAGGCATTAAGTTGATCAGAAGTGACAGTAAAGACATTTATAATGTTACAAAAGATTCCATTTCAAATAAACGCTGTTCTTTTGAACTTTAATCAAAGAATCCTAAAGAAAAAAAAAAAAAAAAGTATCACGGTTTCCACAACAATATTAAGCAGCACAACGGTTTTCATTGATGATAATCATAAATGTTTCTTACATCATCATATCTGAATGCTCTGTGAAGGGTCATGTGACACTGAAGACTGGAGGAATGATGATAAATTCAGCTTTGATCACAGGAATAAATCACACTTGAAAATTTATTCAAATAGAAGTTATTTTAGATTTCAATATTGCTGCATTTTTTATTAAAAAAAAAAACCTCTTTCAAAAACAGCTTTTGTACAGTAGCGCGCATTGGTGTTGATGATTTCTTGCCTTCACGCTGTGTCCCATCCTTATCTGACTGTCAGCTGCTGTCGTGCTGCCTGAACGCTGCCTGTATGGCTCTAATGGATGCAGGGCTTCCCATGAGCCACCTTTTTTGCGGCGTGACCTGTGCTATTAGCAAAGAGGGCCAGATAATCACAGACCCCACGGCTCAGCAGGAGAAGGTACGCTGCATTTCCTGTTTCCTCGGGCCGACACAAACCATACCGCACAAGTTAAGCTCTTGATCCGTGCCTTTTATGTTTTCTCTTCCAGGAAAGTCGAGCGTTGTTAACCTTTGCTATTGATAGCGTCGAGCGCAATGTTTTGATGTCGTCAACTACAGGCTCTTTTTCAGTCCACGAGGTGAGCTGGGCGGCAGCGATTCATTCTCGCGTGTGATTCATTGCTCTGTTTGTGCCGATGATACATAGGTGCTTGTGTATGTTTCATAACCTGCTGGAATCTTCTACAAGGCAATGACATAAATGTGTTTTCTTCCTACACAGCTGCAGCAGTGCATCGCGATCAGCCAAAAGGCTTCAGAGCAAATCTTCCTGTTTTATAGGGATTCTGTCAAGCGCAGATATTCAAAGATACAATAAAACATGACTGTTAGGATTTTTACTCTGAGTTTGCTTTGTCATTTATTCACTTATTTTCACTAAATATGATATAATAAACTGGTATATATATATATATATATATATATAAAGGGCTGCCCCAATAGTTGACTAAACATTAGTCAATGAGAAGAGGCTCAAAGGGATAGTTCACCCAAATATGCCATTTGACCTATCGGTAAGCCCCTCCCCTCGAACGCAGATGAGCCAATGGCAGTTGAGTATCAGTTGCGCTGGGACCGGAACTCGGACATCTTTAGGTTTCAGCGCCATAGAGAAACATTGGAAGATCCGAAGCTCTCAATGCTTTGATGGTGTTTATGCTACAAAAAATGGTGCTACAAAATGATGTGCCTGGGGTACTATAACTGATTCCAGGTATCCTGAGAGGATTGTCTGGTTGTCATCTGATCCTCTCATTAAATTACGATTAAAGTCCCTGCTAACGTACAAACCGAACTAACGTTCTCATGTCTTGTAACAGGTCAAAAACACATAAACGAAGGTCTACATTGACATGAACTGATCCTGAGGCCTGTTGCATGAAGCGAGCTGAACAAACTCTGAGTTTAGGAGTAGGTTTAGAGTTGACAAATCCAGCCTGGTTTAGATCAAGTTCAACGGTATAAACGTTCTCTGTCAACTCAGGTTTAATCCAGAGTTGGCGATTAACTCTGAAGCGCGTGCACCTGAAAGTGTGACATGTGCGGCAGACAGCCAATCACAGTGTCCGTTTGATTCGCTTCTCGCAAGAGAGACCCAATTCACTTCTCTTCTGAAGCTCGAGAGATCGTTTTGAAAATTATCATGAGATTAAATGCATTTACAAGGCAGAAATAAACACTTCTGCTGCAGCGACAGTCCGAGAAGGCAGCTGAAAGATTATCTGACTATATCAATGCATGATGTGAATCAAAGAAATATGCCTAATAATTATAGGTTCACAAAGAGCTCAAATGAATACACTTTGTTTAAAATAATTATGAATGCATGTATTATATTAATATTAGGCTACTTGTCAATATAATTATATGAATATACACTCACCTAAAGGATTATTAGGAACACCTGTTCAATTTCTCATGAATGCAATTATCTAATCAACCAATCACATGGCAGTTGCTTCAATGCATTTAGGGGTGTGGTCCTGGTCAAGACAATCTCCTGAACTCCAAACTGAATGTCAGAATGGGAAAGAAAGGTGATTTAAGCAATTTTGAGCGTGGCATGGTTGTTGGTGCCAGACGGGCCGGTCTGAGTATTTCACAATCTGCTCAGTTACTGGGATTTTCACACACAACCATTTCTAGGGTTTACAAAGAATGGTGTGAAAAGGGAAAAACATCCCGTATGCGGCAGTCCTGTGGGCGAAAATGCCTTGTTGATGCTAGAGGTCAGAGGAGAATGGGCCGACTGATTCAAGCTGATAGAAGAGCAACTTTGACTGAAATAACCACTGCGTTACAACCGAGGTATGCAGCAAAGCATTTGTGAAGCCACAACACGCACAACCTGAGGCGGATGGGCTACAACAGCAGAAGACCCCACCGGGTACCACTCATCTCCACTACAAATAGGAAAAGAGGCTACAATTTGCACAAGCTCACCAAAATTGGACAGTTGAAGACTGGAAAAATGTTGCCTGGTCTGATGAGTCTCGATTTCTGTTGAGACATTCAGATGGTAGAGTCAGAATTTGGTGTAAACAGAATGAGAACATGGATCCATCATGCCTTGTTACCACTGTGCAGGCTGGTGGTGGTGGTGTAATGGTGTGGGGGATGTTTTCTTGGCACACTTTAGGCCCCTTAGCGCCAATTGGGCATCGTTTAAATGCCACGGCCTACCTGAGCATTGTTTCTGACCATGTCCATCCCTTTATGAACACCATGTACCCATTCTCTGATGGCTACTTCCAGCAGGATAATGCACTATGTCACAAAGCTTGAATCATTTCAAATTGGTTTCTTGAACATGACAATGAGTTCACTGTACTAAAATGGCCCCCACAGTCACCAGATCTCAACCCAATAGAGCATCTTTGGGATGTGGTGGAATGGGAGCTTCTTGCCCTGGATGTGCATCCCACAAATCTCCATCAACTGCAAGATGCTATCCTATCAATATGGGCCAACATTTCTAAAGAATGCTTTCAGCACCTTGTTGAATCAATGCCACGTAGAATTAAGGCAGTTCTGAAGGGGTCAAACACAGTATTAGTATGGTGTTCCTAATAATCCTTTAGGTGAGTGTAATGTATTATATATAATAAATAATTAGCACCAAAAGACAAGCAATTTTGTCTAAAGTTTTTTCACTATAAACTGCTTTAATTTAGAACGAGAGATACAGGGGGTGTGGCTTTATTGCATCTTTACTTGCAGCTGATTGGTCCAGTTTGGGTTTGCGATCTCTAACCCAGAATAAAGCCTGCTCCAGAGCGGGTTAGCCGTGTAGTGTAAGTTACCATGGTGATGAACACTGCAAAAAACCAGTTTGCTCAAACTAATCTCGAACTTACCTGGGTAGCAACTGAAACCATCTTTGTGCAACAGGCCACAGGATGTTGTCATCTGCGATCGTGACGAGGGTAACATGAGGGCTTCTCCCGCTGGCATTGTGATCTGTAAACCCTCGCTTCCAAATTAATCTATAAAATCTTTTATATATCCCTCCATGGCATATTTAAGTCCCACATAAATGCTCTTTGGCGAGAGGTGATCCTTCTGTGTCACAGACTTTATTGGGATTTATCATCTAATTAGTTTTTGTATATATTTTTAATATTTCTGTGAGTATAGATATGTTTAATGTACTAAGGAGGGACTCCTATTATGATGGTATTATAGTCTGCGGGCAGTGAAAGGGAGAGCTCGCTGTTGTTTTGCAGATAATAAAGTTTAGTTTATTTCATACGGTCTGTATATGTTTGTTCACTGTTAGTTGTATTTGTGTAATTCTCTGTCTATGTTAATGATAATGCAACAGAGAGAGAGAGTGAATGAGACGTTAATGCGCACTTCTTTGTCCAGCTTACGGTGATTTGTTTGGAGTAAAAAAGGATCCAATAAACCATCAGTAATGTTTGGCCATCATTCAGATGGGTTATGATACATTCTGTGTCCAAAAACATCTTGGGATAAGGCTTTCACACTGGCAGCTGTCACTGTAAGACAGCAACTCTGTTTGTCTGTCCGAGTTAGCAACAGTAACTAAGGGGGGGCGGGGCTTACTGATTACCGTTCAATTCTGCCATCATTTACTCATCCTCAAGCTGTTCCAAATCTGTATGACTTACTTTCTTCTGCTGAACACAAAAGATGTTTTGAAGAATGCCGGGAACCAGACAGTTGACTTCCATAGTATTTTTTTTCCCCACTATGGACGTCACTGGCTACCAACTGTTTGGTTTGGAAACACTTGAAGGGTGAGTAAATGATGACAGAATTTTCATTTTTGTGTGAACTGTCTCTTTAAGGCCCGTTCACACTAACTATAATGATACAGTTTTAAAAATCGTTCTAAATATAAAAGAATAGCAGAGTCCAGACCACAGCTATAATATGGCACTGAGAGATGATATCGTCAGAATTACTTTCTGAATGTTTTGGTTGGTTAGTTGAATATGTGTATATGTGTGTGTATGTATATATTTTGGGGCTATCAAGCAATTAATTTTTATATATGTATATATATATATATATATATATATATATATATATATATATATATATATGTGTGTGTGTACTGTGTATAATTATGTATATATAAATACATGCATGTATTTAAAAATATTTGCATGTATATATATTTATGTAAATATATATAACACATTTTTCTTAAACATTTAAGAAATATTTGCATGTATGTATATGCTGTATATATTTATATAAAATATTTTATATATATAAATACATTTTTCATAAATATACATGCATGATAATTATACACTGTACACACATATATATTATATAAACACAAACTTTTATTTTGGAAGCAATTAATCATTTGACAGCACTAATATATGTATATGTATTTATGTGTGTGTGTGTGAATTATATTGTATTAAAACTGATTCTGATTTTCTGACTCAGTTATTGCATATGTATAATATATGAGCGTGTTATGATCCAGCCTACATGCCTTGACCCATAAAGCTTTACAGAGCAAATCTTTGACTCCAAGATGCTATTTTTATAATTTCAAGCTTGTATTTTCTAGCTCATACCATATTCATTTGCATAATTTGTGTTTGGTGCCATAATGAAAAACATTGTTTTTATGCCTGGCTAATTATAAAAATAAAAAAAGAAATTAAGAGATGCGCCGTAAATAGCCAAATTGCTACCCAGCTGTTGTAGTTTCTGTCCTGAAATAGTTAATAAATAGCTGGATGTCTAAAAAAGTAAAATAGACCATAATGCTGCTTTTTTTGTGTAGCTCAAAACACGTTAGAACTTAAAAAGCAATTTAAGACTACAGCCTTGGGAACCGCAGCTTTCATAATGAAAAAGAAGTGTTGGAGGCTTCCATTAGACCGTGTAAGCTGGGTCAGTGAGGAAATTATTGCACAGTATATTATGCATTATCATTAATTGCCGTTCACCGAAGTTGTGTTTGATGTTCCGTTTAGTTTCTCTAGAGATGTGTGTTGTAATGAGTGTCATTAAAACATGAAGGCACTTTCCACAGCAATCACCAACATTACAGAGGCAAATCCAAACGAAATTTTCAATCAAGTGCATTTATTTGTTCATAACAGGAAATTTACATACACATTTACACGAGATTGATGTAGAGGGGGAATGAAATAATGACAGGAGAGGAGACTTGAGTTCCTGTCAGGTTTCTGTGGTCTGGATTACGGAGCGCTGCACTTTGACCTGTGCGCCGCTGGACTGCGTGTGGGCATGAGAGCTGACCGGAGGGGGCTGTGCTATCGCTCCTCTCCTCTGCTCGATGGGGCAGCTTGTTGGAAAAGTAGTACATCATTTCCTACCATGATATGACCCAATTTCTAACCGCGGGGAGCTTGAAGGGCACCTGCCAAGGCAGTTTATGCTGACTGCTGTTTTGTGGCTTTAATCTTTCGGAGCAGGGCACATTTCAACCTTTAAATCACATAGACCTGGTTTCACAGGCAGGGCTTGGATTAAGCCTTAGTTCAATTAGGACACTAAAGTAGCTTTTATAAACGTGCCTTAAAACATTACGGCTGTGCATCATGAGACAAAACAATGACACTGATATATTTTAAGATCTGTCAGTGCAAGTTGCTTTAAGTTAAAACAGCTCAAACATGCATTTTAGTCTGGGCCTATCTCAAGCCTTGTCTGTGAAACCGGGGGAAAGTTGTTTTCTGATCGTAATATCATGCACTTGACATTTTAATGTACACCACCATTCAAACATTTGGGGTTGATTTTGTATGTTTTTTGAAAAGAAGTCTTGGCAAGGCTGCATTTATTTAATCAAAAATACAATAAAAAGGGAAATATTACAATGTACACATTTAAAAAAAAGTTTTCTACTTCTACTATATTGTTGAAAAATGTAATTTATTCCCGTGACGATTCCTCTCATGATCCTTCAGATATCATTCTCATATGCTGATTTTGTACCCCAAATCTTTTTTTTTATTATTTATTCATCACATTGTAAATTGTGGCTGCTTATTATTTTTGTGGAAACTACTAAATTTTTAGTATTTAATGAATAGGAAGTTCAAAAGAACAGCATTATTTGAAATAGATTATAAATGTCTTAACTGTTTTGATCAATTTAGCGCATCCTTGCTGAATAAATGTGTTAATTTCTTTAAAAAACACTTTCTGACCCCAGACTTTTGAACGATGGAGTATTTCTGGCATTTATATATTGTCTAGTTTAGGGAATCCTGGGTGCTATACTCTCAGTTGTATGGATTATGTTAACAGTTCACTAGTCAAATTAATAAACATGTTTACAAAGTAAGGTTACAAACAAATATCCTGCTGTAAATGTGAGTGCCATTAATTGTGCATGAATGCAGGCGGATCTGAAAGTATGAGAAATGTGATGTGTTTTATACTTGTACTAAGCGTCGTTTGGCACGACTTATCACTCGCCTGTAGGGTTATCAAGGCCAAATGTAGACCCACAAAAGAGACTGAAGTATTAGTTGAGTGCTACAACACAATAAAGAGTGCCCATGCAGACTCACTGTGGTAGAAATGACCCCAGTTTTGAGCTTCTTATATCCCAGAATCCCCTTTTAACCAAGTGGATTTCATAACCTCAAGTGCATGCCTTCAATCGCACGAATGCAGAAGTTAATGACTGCCAAGACAGGCACCTTGAGTTCACATCTACAAAAGGTATGTTCTATGCTTAGTAGCTCAGTATGAATATACATGATGACTACACAAGGATTATTAGGAACACCTGTTCAATTTCTCATTAATGCAATTATCTAATCAACCAATCACATGGCAGTTGCTTCAATGCATTTAGGGCTGTGGTCCTGGTCAAGACAATCTCCTGAACTCCAAACTGAATGTCAGAATGGGAAAGAAAGGTGATTTAAGCAATTTTGAGCGTGGCATGGTTGTTGGTGCCAGACGGGCCGGTCTGAGTATTTCACAATCTGCTCAGTTACTGGGATTTTCATGCACAACCATTTCTAGGGTTTACAAAGAATGGTGTGAAAAGGGAAAAACATCCAGTATGCGGCAGTCCTGTGGGCGAAAATGCCTTGTTGATGCTAGAGGTCAGAGGAGAATGGGCCGACTGATTCAAGCTGATAGAAGAGCAACTTTGACTGAAATAACCACTCGTTACAACCGAGGTATGCAGCAAAGCATTTGTGAAGCCACAACACGCACAACCTTGAGGCGGATGGGCTACAACAGCAGAAGACCCCACCGGGTACCACTCATCTCCACTACAAATAGGAAAAAGAGGCTACAATTTGCACAAGCTCACCAAAATTGGACAGTTGAAGACTGGAAAAATGTTGCCTGGTCTGATGAGTCTCGATTTCTGTTGAGACATTCAGATGGTAGAGTCAGAATTTGGTGTAAACAGAATGCGAGCATGGATCCATCATGCCTTGTTACCACTGTGCAGGCTGGTGGTGGTGGTGTAATGGTGTGGGGGATGTTTTCTTGGCACACTTTAGGCCCCTTAGTGCCAATTGGGCATTGTTTAAATGCCACGGCCTACCTGAGCATTGTTTCTGACCATGTCCATCCCTTTATGAACACCATGTACCCATTCTCTGATGGCTACTTCCAGCAGGATAATGCACCATGTCACAAAGCTCGAATCCTTTCAAATTGGTTTCTTGAACATGACAATGAGTTCACTGTACTAAAATGGCCCCCACAGTCACCAGATCTCAACCCAATAGAGCATCTTTGGGATGTGGTGGAGCGGGAGCTTCGTGCCCTGGATGTGCATCCCACAAATCTCCATCAACTGCAAGATGCTATCCTATCAATATGGGCCAACATTTCTAAAGAATGCTTTCAGCACCTTGTTGAATCAATGCCACGCAGAATTAAGGCAGTTCTGAAGGCGAAAGGGGGTCAAACACAGTATTAGTATGGTGTTCCTAATAATCCTTTAGGTGAGTGTATCTTATCATTTACATACCTGCAAACTCGTCACCTTTGGGTGAAATTCTTTATATGAGGGCAATAAGAGGACAGTTTTACTCGCATGTGACTTGCATAAACACATTTTGGTACGCTTTGAAAAGTTGCCTTGTGAAAGCGAACCGGACTAAGAAGAAAAATACAACATTGTAACAAATTAAGTCCCTGTTTCAGAACAAAACAAACAATCTATAGGTGTGAAAATGCCCATAGGTGTCTCCATATGGTAGAAAAATTAGTCAAGCTATAAATATTCCTGCAGGAGAAGCTTCACTTGATATGAATGTATCTCTGAAGGGAACAGACTTCAAAAACTGTCATTTAATTTTCATCCTACCTCCGTAAATACAGTAGTGTTTATAAGCGCAGCTCTGCTTTGGTGTACAGGCGTAACTGCTGTATTTCTGCTTTTAAAGATAAAGAGTGGCTTTGCATTTTTATTCAGCAATTCTGCAATTTTTGTTCAGACCAATTGTACAGAAAACACACAATCGTTTATAAATGACTGATTCATCACCTTTTTCACTGGTTCAGAGTTTGCAGGTACGGTTTAGCTGAGTCATATGAAGTGTCTCCATACAGTCTTGTTGGTAGGTGGACAAATGGAGAGTCTACATTTATCAAGCTATGAATAGAGTCCTGCAGGAGAAGCATCTCATAACAGCATGACTCAGTGGAAGCTGCGGTTTATACACCGACCAGGCATAACATTACCACCTTCCTAATATTGTGTTGGTCCTCCTTTTGCTGCCAAAACAGCCCTGACCCATCGAGGCATGGAATCCACTAGACCCCTGAAGGTGTGCTGTGGTATCTGGCACCAAGATGTTAGCAGCAGATCCTTTAAGTCCTGTAAGTTGTGAGGTGGGGCCTCCATGGATCGGACTTGTTTGTTCAGCACATTCCACAGATGATCGATTGGATTGAGATCTGGGGAATTTGGAGGCCAAGTCAACACCTCAAACTCGTTGTGTTCCTCAAACAGTTCCTGAAGCATTTGTGCTTTGTGGCAGGAGCATTATCCTGCTGGAAGAGACCACAGCCACCAGGAAATACCGTTTCCATGAAAGGGGGAACATGGTCTGCAACAATGCTTAGGTAGGTGGTACGTGTCGAAGTAACATCCACATGGAGGCAGGACCCAAGGATTCCCAGCAGAACATTGCCCAAAGCATCACACTGCCTCCGCCGGCTTGCCTTCTTCCCATAGTGCATCCTGGTTCCATGTGTTCCCCAGGTAAGCAGTGCACACACACCCGGCCATCCACGTGATGTAAAAGAAAACGTGATTCATCAGACCAGGCCACCTTCTACCATTGCTCCGTGGTCCAGTTCTGATGCTCACATGCCAGCATGGGCACCCTAACTGGTCTGCGACTGCGATACACTGTGTATTCTGATACCTTTCTATCAGAACTAGCATTAACTTCTTGAGCAGTTTGAGCTCCAGTAGCTTGTCTGTTTGATTGGATCACACGGGCCAGCCTTCGCTCCCCACGTGCATCAATGAGCCTTGGCCGCTCATGACCCTGTGGCCGGTTCACCGCTGTTCCTTCCTTGGAGCACTTTTGATAGATCCTGACCACTGCAGACCGGGAACACCCCACAAGAGCTGCAGTTTTGGAGATGCTCTGACCCAGTTGTGTAGCCATCACAATTTGGCCCTTGTCAAACTCACTCAAATCCTTTACGCTTGCCCATTTTTCCTGCTTCTAACACATCAACTTTGAGGACAAAATGTTCACTTGCTGCCTAATATATCCCATCCACTAACAGGTGCCGTAATGAAGAGATAATCAGTGTTATTCACTTGACCTGTCATAATGTAATGCCTGATTGGTGTATGTGTGTAATGTATTTCCCCCATCGCATATGAACCTTTGCCTGTGCATTCTTGTTATGCACCCTCATATTTGCAGAACTGTCTGAACTTGAACTTGTTTTCTATCTAACGTTTTTTCCAGCTGAGTTCTGAAGTCATTTATGGTGGTGTTTTCATTTCGGAGAGTGGTTCAATGACCAGCTTTAGAGCTCAGATAGAAAATGACCCAGTTTGCTCGAGTCATGTGTCTCAGAGGGCAAGTCCTGCTGTTTCACAGCCAAGTCCGTTGTGATCTCCTGATCTGGCTGTCCTTGTCGCATTCCCTTCTAACAAACCCTCAGGCCTCAGTCACTCCCTCCCCTGCCATCTTGTGCCAAGACAGAGCTGAGGTCTCTCTTTCTAATGTGTCGCAATTATTTCTTTGACCCAAATACAGATTTCATCTAAATCTACCCTCTCTCCAAATGTAGTGACTTGATTTTTTTCTCTATCTAATGAACACTGTTACGATCTGAATCATCTCCTTGTTCTACTTAGTTTCAGACTCTAATATGACCATGGTGAAGTTGCAGAAAATGTTACAAAGGCGCCGTCTCTGCTGAACGAATGTACTTATTACAGGTGTATATGAATGCAAGTATGTAAAGAGCAGCGGTTTATGTGATTAGGAATCAGGGAGGTGTGTTTCTGGAAGATTCGAGAGAGGATACCAACGCAGGAGTCTTTAAGGTGGTTTCCCGGACAGATAGGAGATCAGGGCAGCAATGGCACAGATGTAAGTGATGATGCCGAAGACAATCGAAAGGATGGAGAGCCACAGAGCCTGCCGAGATGCTGCGCTGGCACCCTGGAAATCTCCTTGTGCTGATGCTTTGTTCGTCTGCAGAAGACAGAAGGTAAACGGTAGCATTAATCGTAGTGAATGATGGACATCCATTGTTTACTGCATGACTGCAGCGATTAGCTTTCGCGTGGGAATGGTTAAGGCTTACATATTTTCCACCATTACACTATCCTCTCATTTATTAATTTCTGCATTCACCTTTGATCCCCTCATTTTAGACAACACCCCGTGCTCTATTGGAAATCAATCACCAGAGGCCTCTCATTATGACACTAATTAAAGTCTGAATGAAATCCATTGATCAGACTCTTGTCGGCTATGTGGGCTGAACGTCTTGAGTGTTTGAAGGTGCTTGAACAGAATAATAAAAGTTGCTTCAAGTTGTTTACTAATCCCAAAACACATAAAAACACCTTTCGTAAGGATGACCAATCAGATTAGAGCTTTCGAGTCCTGCATGTGATATACATCAGGCGGTCAGTAAAAGGTCTGTGGTTGAATAACACAAGTGTCTTGACTTGTCTTATGTGTGCCACTTTGATTCGCTGGTGGCATAATCCTTCAAATCTCAGTGTAATCCTGTCTAAACCCTCAGGTGTAATTCCATAATGTCCACACTCACTCACTCCCAAAAGAGAACTTGCCCTGAGCTTTCTGCTAATCTCTGCCACTTTCAGTCCATTTGCCCTTTAGACACAGAACAACTATCTATCTATCTATCTATCTATCTATCTATCTATCTATCTATCTATCTATCTATCTATCTATCTATCTATCTATCTATCTATCTATCCGTCTCTCTATCTATCTATTAAGCTTGCTGGGGTTCAGGCAAAACACCGGTTACATTACCGAGGCACCGCCCCACCGTCGTTTTGATTTTTATAGTAATAAAATAATTTAGTTCATTTAGAGAACAGACACTACAGTTAAAAATTTAACGTGTCTGCTCAATACAGCACGAGCCGAATGAGAGTCACAGCACAAACGCAGCAGGAGTCAGATTTCATTCATCACGAGAGCGAAGAGCTGACAGACAAGATGATGGCGGAAGCTTTGGTTTCAAAGCGAAATGTAAAAGCGCCTATTTCCTATTTTCAGAGTTTGTCATTGTACTGTTTTGTTGTTGTAGGTTCATTAGCCTAATATTCTTAATGAAAAACACAATTCAAGCAACCCGCCCCCGAATTGGTGCTAATTCTAAACCGAAAATTATGAATGCCGAGCGGCCATGCGCATTTTACTTTTGGTTTAAAATTAGCGATTTGAAAAGCCCCCACCGGTGATACCGGTTTTATCTGTGTTGTCACATGTCGATTAACCGGTGGGAAAATGTCTTTCTATCTATCTATCTATCTATCCCTCTGTCCATCTCTATCCGTCCATCCATCCATCTATTTATCTGTCTGTCTGTCAAATTCAAATTTGTTTTATTGGCAAGACTATAAATAATACAATATTGCCAAAGTCTGGAATCCATACATACATAAAAGTAATAATAAAAACATCAAAATAATAGAAGAAAATATCTATCTGTCTGTCTATCTAACACTGAGTCTACACTGGATGCGAGTGGCGTGGTGTGACAACAGCAAATAGAAACCATCTATCAAATAGAATGTAGATTAAACTACATTGGTTGATATCCACATTCTGTGGACAAAATGCAGATTATTATTAGACTAGATGTGATGTTATTATCAGGCACTATGGAGGACTTCTGCAGTCCTCTATATAATGGACTTCTAAGTGTATGATTTATGGGTCGTGTCCTCTTTCTTCCTGTCTTTTTTCTTGTCCTCTCCATTAGTTGGCATTCCAATCTGTTTTCTCCCATGTATCATCTGCTATATTTCATTGAAGGACACGAATGACATCAGAATTATTTATGTTCATAAAAGATACAAGGTTACGAGTAAAGGATAATGATAATAGTGCTGTGTCCTATGTGACACAGTATTTGAGTAATATGCAAACATTGTATGAGCAAGAAGAATTATATATCCACAATCCAACAAAAGCCCGAGGGAATGGCCCAATACCTTTTGGGAAAGATAGAACGCAGCAATGCCCAGAGGCCAGAAACAACAGAGCATGGAGAAGAAAGCCAGGCCCAGGTAATCTTGAGGGATCATGATGGGAAAGTTGCTCTCACTGTCTGTATCACTGAAGTCATCACTGGAGGAGTCCTGTGGGTAAATTTCACAATCATCAGCCCTACTGCAGCATACAGCTCCACAGAGGTTACATGACATCATCCCAATGGAAATGATTTACTGAGTTTTATTCATTTATTATGTATTGAATTGTATGTTGTACTTAATTCTTCACAGGATCCTGTGAAAGGGAGTTTCAGAGGGATGACTAAGTCTAAAATTGTAGGTTATATAAATTGCATGTGAACTTCAAATATAATTATGTTTTTTTCCTACAAGGGCAATGACTCGCATTTACTTTTGCTGTGCTGTATAAATGTATCTGTTGCAAGTTTTTCTGGTTCCTGTAAGATAATGTGACTGAATGAGGTTATGCCAAATGTGCACTAGTTGTGCTGCATGCCTACAGGCGAATTCTGACTTGTTTCAAAAAAGAGCTGTGTTTTCAATTTGTGTCTTTCTCTGTGTCTGACAACTCTGCTCGTTTCACTTTCTCTACAACCATAGTGTTTACATCCTCCAGATGCACGTCATGTATTTTGTACTTTGATGACTTTGCTGTAAAAAGGATTTATGGACTAAAAAATAGTATGGGAAAAAAATGCTTTCCATTCTACACTAAATGTTACGGGTGAGGCGCCCTCTTCACTTCCTCCGGATCACCAGAGGGAGCTCTCACCTGAATACTGACTTATCATTCGGACTGCATTTCCCATAGGCCCTCATACCTGGGACTGATTACACATGCACCTGCACCTCATTCACACACACACACACACACACACACACACACACACACACACACACACCACCTTTACGAAGTCTTGATTTGCCTTGGTGATCATTTCTGAGCGTTTATTCGGTGGACTGTTTTCTGATACCTGTACCTTTGCTGCGTACCCTGACCATTGCCTGTTTACTGGATTTTGATTCTCTGCCCTGATCTATTTCCTCGAGTGTGTATGTATGCTGCCTGCCTCGACCTAAGCCTGTACCTGTTTTTGATTCTGCCCTGCCTTCTACATTGTCTCTGCTGTGTCCCGACCTTGTACTGTTTGACTCTGTTTAAAATAAAGCTGCAGATGGATTCTCACTCCGATGACTCCTCGTTACACTAAATAACCCAGTCAGACTCCGTTTTTTTAAAAACATAAAGCAGTGTTGCATGCACTTATTGCATTACTGTGAGTGAGCAGAGGTAATATTAAAACACACTGTCCTCTCTCCCATATGTAGCATTGAGAAGTCAGATGCATTTTAGTAAAACATGAATTACTGATCAAATAAATGATTCACCGATTCATTTTAACTCCTAATTTCAATGTTTTCGTGCTCCAACTTGAGAATGACCTGTACTGGAGATTTTAAAAAGGGTAACTTGAGGTATCGAGGGTATGCACGTGACGTCACCGTGGCCGGCGCGACTGCGGTTACGCCCACTGAGTGGCAGCATTGGTTTTCAGCGTGAATGCCGCGAAAACACACAAAACAGCTTTGAGATTTACTGTATAATACATCTGAGGTATATTTTTACAGACCGAAAGCTACAGAAAAGAGAAGCAAATGGATCGCTGCAATTCACAGAAACAACTGGACTCCAGGCAGCCAAACGTGGATTTGCAGTTATCATTGTGCCAAAATGTTGAATTCTGGGGTTAAATCCTGTCCTATAAATAGTTATATACTGTATTGACAACTCATCAATTAAAAATTTGCCATCTTATATTCTGCATAATTGGATGTTTCTAAATAAACACTGACAAAAAACGTTATAAGTTTTAGGGCCGGACGAAATGACATAAGTGATTTAAGTGATCAGCCGGATTTAGACCTACCTATATTGTATTTAAAGCGTTCACATGCAGATTTGCTTCATGTATTTCCCAGACGTCTAAATCAGGCTCATATAAATATCAGGAAACATGATTCCTGGCTGCATGTCAATATCCATGGATCACTGGATCTTTGGTAAGTTGTAGGAAAACTATATATCGAGTCCAACCGTTTCATGCAACTCCAGTCATGCAGCAGCTCTTCTGCCACTCAGTCCGGCTGAGGTGGCGTGTTCCGGTGGGAAAGTGACGTCAATGCATACCCTCTATTTACATGACAAAAATTGTAGTCAGTAACGTCATCTATTAGATTACACTTTAGGTAATATAATCTGACTACTTCTTGATTACTTTTGACCTAACTCATTCACACTTGTAGTTTGGATCTCTTGGTTCTTTTGGCCCAAACCAAAAAAGATAACTATACATTTAATCCTGGTTTGCTTAGCGTTCACACTGTCATTTTAACACTGAACATAAAGGTATAAAAAACTGCTTTTATTATGTATATTTTGTGACACTTTTGTGAACTTGTGAAACATCCAAAACAATGCTGTGTGCGGCTAAATGTGCTCGTTGTGTGTGCGTAGCTTCATATGATGGTGTTTTGACCAGCTGAGAACTCGTGAAGAGTTTATGAAATGTGTAAAGGAGTCAAAACAGCGACAGGAATCCCTCCATCACACACACAAACCAAGATCCTTAGGTTCTCACGCCTGTACCGAACTGTGATTGGTAACATCGTGACTATGATGAAAATGTCTTTTTTAGGGTCACCTCTTGTAACAGCATGTCCTGTTTTTGGTTAGTTTACATGTCTTTGGTCCATGTTGTGTTCCTATGAGGGTGTGTTCACACTTGGCATGTTTAGTCGAGTTAAAACAAACCCTGGTGCGATTGCTGTTAGTGCGGTTCATTTGAACAAGTGTGAACGCTGCCTTCTGAACCCTGACGCGCACCCAACAAGCTGAAAAGATGGGTCTCGGTCCACTTCCAAACAAACTCTGGTGCGGTTAGAAGGAAATATGAACACAATATGAACCAAACACATGTAAACGATACAAAAACAGGACATGATGTCACAAGAGGTGACCCTTAAAAGGGCAGAATGCTCAAGCACACCTGTTTTTTCTCATCACAGTCATGATGTTGCCCATCACAGGTCGGTACAGGCGTCAGAACCGCGTCTCCTCGCAGCAGATCTTGGTTTGTGTGTGTGATGGAGGGATTCCTGACAGTGTTTGGACTCCTTTACACGTTTTATAAGCTCTTCACGAGTTCTCAGCTGGTCAAAATACCATCATATGTAGCTATGCACACACAACGAGCACATTTAGCCGCACACACTGTTTTGTATTGCCATTTATATATTGCCATAATTACAGGTAATCAGTTACTTCCCAGCACTGTGTGTAACTTCAATTTCAAAGTATCTTTAACAGTGGTCAGGTTCCTGTCAAATGTCCTTTACAGTCAGAAATGAAAGCATTTGGGCATTTTAAATTATAAGTAAACCTCACAGCCATCTGAAATAAAGGCATATGAATATTTAAAAGAGTAGCCTTGCAATCATGTTACCATTTCCCACATCACTTTTAAGCACCTTTTGGCATTTAAGTAGAGTGATATTTTATTAATGCTGTGTCATAATAGAGCAGGTCCTCATAGAACACATACAGTCACTTGCTCTGGTCTTGCCGGACTCGCAGTCGTTTCTCCTCTTTGTTAGCACTGCCTCTGCTCAGAACAGGTTTTTAAATATTTTAATGGCAGCAGTTTTACACTTGACCTCCTGATGAAAAGCCCTGATGGCATGACAGCATGTGTAATCAGTGCTGACAGAGAGAACCTCAAGTGCTCTTTTAAAGGGACCGAGTGTTTGTGTTATGTGACAAGCAGCTTTTCAGAGGAATGCTTCTGTGCTCTGACGCAGAATGCTAAGTGTTTGAGTATGCTTTGTTTGAGCTGCATGTGGTGGCGCAAAATAAATCGTGTCAGTTTTTTGGCAGACATAAATGGTCTGATAGTTTGATGTGTTCTTGACTGTCACAGGTAAAGAAAGACCTTCTTTAAGCCATCGATCAAAATGATTAGGGGGTAAGCTGAATCTGTAATCTGAATCTTTGCTTCTCCTAGATCTTGTTTGCTGGTGTATGAAATAGAAGTTGGCATGGAGCTCATCAGCATAGTGGCATTATTATTCACACGCCAGTGGACGCAGAGCTTTCAATAATCATGCTGGGTTTGAAGGCCAGTGTCCACGCTCCACATCCCCCACTGCTATTCATGCCGTTTGATTTTTCAATTTAAAAGCTCATTCACCTATCACTGACTGTACAGCATTTGAATTCCACATTTGTGCTGCGATATCCAGAGCATTAAAGGAAATGCAGGGCTTAACGGCTAGGTGATTTTCTATTTTTCAAATGCAGGAAGCTACGAGGATTTGGACTGTGAATGAGCAACTGCGAATCCAGTAAACAGAGAGTGACTTGGCACGAACTCAGTTCACTCTTCTCTTCAGAGTTCAAATACATCAGCAAGAAAGAAATGAGCGAAGACAAGAAAATCAAACAACTAGCCATTGCCACCGCAGACCAAATTGAGAGGAAAACAACAGGCAAAGCTTTAGGGTCTGTACAATTTTTAGGCCCGGTTTCACAGACAGGGTTTAGATTAAGCCAGGATTAGGCCTTAGTTAAATTAGTTAACTTTTATAAATATCACATGTCTTAGAAAAACACATTACTGCTGTGCATCTTGAGACAATGCCACTGACATATTTAGGATTAGTCAGTGCTTTCAGTTAAAACAGCTCAAATATGCATTTTAAGCTTCGTCTGTCAAACCGGGGATAATGTTTTGTAATATTGTATTGTAAAATTATTAAAATTTAAAGTAACTTTTCTGGTTTAATATATCTTAAATGTTATTTATACCTGAGGCTGAAATTTAAGCATTAATACAGTCTTTAAAGTCACACGATCCTTCAGAAATATTATTAATCTGATTTGTTTTTGCAGGATTCTTTGATGAATAAACAGCATAATTTAAAACAGAATTTAAAAGTCTTTACTGTCACTGTTGACCAATTTAATGCATTCTTGCTAAGTATTATTATTATTATTATTTATTTATTACTTGCCTTAATTTATTTTTGCTACTTTTCAAATGCCTTTTTATATATTGTTTATCCTTACTTTCAATCTTAAACTATGAATCTGCATTATAACAATAATAAATGATTCCATTCCAAAACTTTGATAAAGAGATTGAAATGAGCACAAACCACATGTATTTAAACATTCATTATAAGTGCACTGTCTGTAGTTAAATAATGGAGTGTGTATTTACACTAAGTGCAAATAGTCCGCCTTGTTGGCGGAGGCTATTTACACTAACTCCGCCCACTGACGTCTGGTTGGGCCAGACAAAATTACGGAAGACGCTGAATTGTCAACAGTAGCAATAGTGTAAGGGTAAGGTGTGTGGCACAAACTTTTGACACAAATCAACCCAAGTTCGAATCTTGCCAAACAAACTCTACTCCCTTTTCCCATCACAAATCAGATCGGAAAGGCAATTTATTTATTTATTTTTTTAAATGAAGAAAATATTCGAAAAAGTGGAAATAAAGTGTTTAATAATGAAGTGTTTAGGGTTAGGTGTAGGGAGGGCTTTATTGTCCCAATAAGGCGGTATGCATTTTATAATTTTAATAAATATAATCATTTACACTCGATTATTATTGCACACTGTTTAATGTACAACAACACTGAGGTGCAAATAGTATCTGCCACTACTTATAAGTATAAATAGGATCTAGCTACTATTTACACTTATTGCAAAGAAAATACTGATATTTTCACAGTGCAATCTATTGAATCTATTGCTATTTTCACGATATTTGCCATTAAAGAAACACCCATGTATTGTATTCTGGAGGCGGAAGCCTTACCTCAAAATCTGGCAAAAGGTCATCCCCATCTTCCATGCTGTAGGATACACTATGAACATCTCTTGTCTCTGCCAGCAACTTCCTTTCCAATGGTGAACCAGGGCCAATGTCCACAAAGGTGGTTTCCAGATACTCCTTACTGTGGATGCCCAGGGAGTCAGCAGTGGCCCAAATGGTAGTAGGAGGATAAAGAGTCTCTAGGGTGCTAGACAATGAACACGGATCCAGTAGCTGCTGCTGTTGAATATCTGTAGAACTGCAGTAATTCCTCCAGTCCAGAGCGGGCAGTCTTTTGTCCTCCTCGTTCCTCACCAATATGCCTTTGAACAGTCCACCACCGCTTGAGTTTTTGGGGCTGTCGCCCAATAATGGATGTTCTAGTTCATCCAATTTCTCCATTTTGAGAGATCTGGATTTGACATTAACTGATGCTTTCTGGCTGATCTGGCCAACAGTAGTATTCTTAAGAATATGTCATTTACATGAAAGCAGTAACACAACAGTTTAAAATGAAGACTTTTTGGTTGGTTTCTCACAGATACAAGCATAAACCTTAGCAGGGAAACTAGCTGTGCTCCTCCATCTCCTCCGAGAGCACTTATTTTGGTGCATGCGTTTAAGTGCGCGGAGCTCTTGAATATTCCATTTTCTTCACATGTCAGGAGCTATTTGTTCCTTCGCTTGATGACTGAATGCGAGATCCATGTAGCACGTTGTACACGATTGCTTATATCTCAGCCCATAAATATGCTAATGTCCTTCATTTTACATGAAAAAAAGATGGAAGTCATTTCTGATGATGGAACACCGTGATTAGCCACCGACTGTAAACAGGTTGTGAAATTGTGAGGATTTTAAGCGTGAACCTCCCTTCTGCTCTCACCCATTCAGACGAGAGGACTGAAATGTTTTGAACAGAATTCTGTAATGGGAGACTTTTATCTAAATATGTAGTGGAATAAAAATAGCTGTGAATTAGACAGACCAAAGCTGATAGGAATATTCTCTGAAGTGCCAAAAGCTTTGAAGGAAGTGTCAAAAAAGCATTGACAGGAGGTTGAAAGACTTATCAGCTTTATCAGCTATGCACCTATATATATATATATATATATATTGTTTTTGTCTCCCGGTGTGCTGTCAGAGCCACAGTGTGAAATAGACTTCAGACGTCCACAAAAATAGTATCCTCTGGAGTGCGGGTTCTGGTCAAGAAACTCATTCCGTTTGTAGCCGAGCTGAAATGTCTTGATGAAGAAATCAGAGTGCTTGGGTATTGATTTATAGCACTAGCTGAGACCAGAAAGCTCATGTGGGGACCTGTATTTTTAATGCGCCATGCTCTCCCAGCCGAGTGAAGTCTCTCAGAGCCGTGTCTGCCACCTCTCACCTCTCATGTTGGCACTTGGACTGGGCTGCCAAAAGAAGAGAACAGAGTCAGAAATAGCGTTTAGCTTCAGTGCACACAGAAAAGCTCTCGATAAGTGATCCCCAAGTGTCTCTATTTTATAAGGCCAGTCTGCTGTAATGCTTGAGTGGCAGGATGGTATGTGCCAAGGAACGGACACTAATGAACTCGACATCTGCCTCTGAACACTTCTAAGCGGCCTATTCCAAAGAGCACGTCTCTCTCAAAGGCAAAGAGCATCAGTGAGAGGGCAGAAGGCTCGTTGGTTTGGAAATATGGTCTGCAGTGAGAGGGCAGCCGCCCAAGTACCCTTTAAAAATGTTATATGGGCATGAGCACACCCTCTGGTGGTTCACGATGCGTTACACGTCATCTAGTCCACTTACTCGCTCTGCATACAAATCTCTGTGGCCCTTACCTAAAAACAGCCTTAGTACTGCCATCTGAATCTATCGCCGGAGAGAAATTGAGGTCCAACAGAGATCCAGACTGTGTATTCATAAAAAGATATTTCCAATGTAAACACCTGGATGCATGCCTAGTTATATAAGATTGTCAGGGTGAAATGGAGCTTATGATGTGGTAATGATATTCCCTTCACCTTGTTGAACTGCTGACTGCTTTTCTTCCCCATGATAGCCTCTGGTTTACTTAATCAACTGCTCTTTTGGATACATAGTAGTATATTGTTATGCATTTATTATTTTTATGAGTAATGTCCCCATACTGCAGTGACCTTTAAGGGTGAAGTGCCATTTGGCAATTTGTATTAATGGGATAGTTCACCCAAAAATGAAAATTCTGTCATTATTTACTCACCCCACATTGTTTCAAACCCTTAAACCTTTAGTTCATCTTCAGAACACAAATTAAGATATTTTTGATAAAATCTGAGAGCTTTCTGTCCCTCCATTGACAGCTACACAACTACCACTGACACTTCAAAAAGTTCATAAAGAGATGGTAAAAATAATCCATATGAATTGAGCGGTTTAGTCCAAATTTTCTGAAGAGATTCGATCGCTTTACATGATAAACATTGAATTTAGGCTTTTATTCACATATAAACATTAATCAGTGAATATAAAATAGAAGCTCAACCAAAGCTGTGCACAAGAACAAACCTCACTGGTTCTTCCTGAAGCTCAAACGTGCTGCGTAACACCAGAATGAACCTCATTGGTTCTTGAGGAAGCTCAAACGTGCTACGTAACACGAGAATGAACCTCACTGGTTCTTCCTGAAGCTCAAACGTGCTGCGTAACACCAGAATGAACCTCATTGGTTCTTGAGGAAGCTCAAACGTGCTGCGTAACACGAGAATGAACCTCATTGGTTCTCGCTGAAGTTCAAACGTGATGCGTAACACGAGAACGAACCTCATTGGTTCTCGCTGAAGCTCAAACGTGATGCGTAACACGAGAACGAACCTCATTGGTTCTCGCTGAAGCTCAAACGTGATGCGTAACACGAGAACGAACCTCATTGGTTCTCGCTGAAGCTCAAAGCGTGATCAACACGCAGAACGAACCTCATTGGTTCTCGCTGAAGCTCAAACGTGATGCGTAACACGAG
This sequence comes from Paracanthobrama guichenoti, assembly GCA_018749465.1. Taxonomy (NCBI): domain Eukaryota; kingdom Metazoa; phylum Chordata; class Actinopteri; order Cypriniformes; family Gobionidae; genus Paracanthobrama; species Paracanthobrama guichenoti. The sequence continues at coordinate 9,872,981 of CM031960.1, read as the reverse complement.
AACGAACCTCATTGGTTCTCGCTGAAGCTCAAACGTGATGCGTAGCACGAGAACGAACCTCATTGGTTCTCGCTGAAGCTCAAACGTGATGCGTAGCACGAGAACGAACCTCATTGGTTCTCGCTGAAGCTCAAACGTGATGCGTAGCACGAGAACGAACCTCATTGGTTCTCGCTGAAGCTCAAACGTGATACGTAACACGAGAACGAACCTCATTGGTTCTCACTGAAGCTCAAACGTGCTGCGGAACACGAGAACGAACCTCATTGGTTCTTGAGGAAGCTCAAACGTGATCCGTAACACAAGAATGAACCTCATTGGTTCTCGCTGAAGCTCATACGTGCTGCGTAACACGAGAATGAACCTCATTGGTTCTCGCTGAAGCTCAAACGTGCTGCGTAACACGAGAATGAACCTCATTGGTTCTCGCTGAAGCTCAAACGTGCTGCGTAACACGAGAATGAACCTCATTGGTTCTCGCTGAAGCTCAAACGTGCTGTGTAACACGAGAACGAGCCTCATTGGTTCTCGCTGAAGCTCAAATGTGATACGTAACACGAGAACGAACCTCATTGGTTCTTGCTGAAGCTCAAACGTGCTGCGTAACACGAGAACGAACCTCATTGGTTCTCGCAAATCAAACGAACATGCTTGAACTGATGTGCGAGTTGATGAATTTTTAAATCTGAATAAAAGCCTAAATTCAATCTATTCATCATATAAAGCGATCAAGTCTCTTCAGAAAATTTGGACTAAACTGCGAAATTCATATGGATTAGTTTTACCATTTCTTTATGAATGTTTTGAATGTTTGCGTAGCTGTCAATGGAGGGACAGAAATCTCTCAGATTTCATCAAAAATATCTTAATTTGTGTTCTGAAGATGAAGGAAAGTCTTACAGGTTTGGAATGACATGAGGGCGAGTAATTAATGACAGAATTTTACTTTTTGGGGTGAACTATCACTTTAAGAGTCTCAGATTCTATGGCATACCCTTGATGTAGACCTTTTTTAATCAGTCATTGGCTGAAGAGTCTCAGTCAGTGGGTGTTAAAGAGAGCAACATGGTCCAATCTGCTGTCACATTTCCCAGGGGCCCCTCTGTCAGTCAGTCAGCCCCTGAAAAACCAGAATGACGTCTCAGAATGATAGGCATCTGGTGCAGGTGAGCGTCTGTCTCTCATTGCTAACCTTGTGCTTTTCAATCAGTCCTCTACATGCCTGTCTGCACCAGTCTGACACACCTGACATCATCTCTGTCAATGTAGCTGTTAGAGATTTACCTGAGGCGTTGCTGATTGTTTTGTAATTTAGTATGTATATGGATTTATACCTTCCTTTAAACTATTTGCTAATGGATTCTACAAAGTGTTAATTGAAACTTTGATGAAGCGATCTAGCATACTTAATATTAATGATATGCAAGAATACTGCATTAGAAAAAAAGCTATTTAAATTTAATTCAATTTAAAATTTGATTTTAACACTTTGCTCAAGGCAATCATTTGCCCTCTGCAGTGGGTGTGTGAACATAATATAACTATGAAGAGATTCAGTCGTCATTAACTCAGCTTTCCAAACTTTCTTTGGAACACAAATAAAGTTTAGCAGAATGTCCAAGATCTTCTTTGCCATAAAATGAAAGTGAATGAAGCAAGATTTTCAGTGGATTTCTGTGAAATGGATTTCAATAATAATCATAGTCATTTCTACCTCATCCTCACATAAAGATATATTGTGAATATTGTGCACATAAAAATGTATATGGATAACGTTTCCATATTCTTTCATTGTGCATATTTGTCTTTTCTTTGATCCCCATTTCATTGTATTGAAGAGAGCAGCTTGAACATTCTGCCTAATATCTGTAATTATTGTGTTCCACAGGGAAGAAATGGATGAACTGTCCCATTAAATGCAGATGTCTTTATTCAGCAAGGATCAGTTGAATATCCTAAAATTATTTTTACAATGTTACAAATGCTGTTCTTTTGAACTTTCTATTCATTAAAGAATCTTGAAACAAAATGCATGTCTGTTTCATATTAGATTAGATAATGTTAGATAATGAAATCATGGCTGCTGAAAATTCAGCTTTGCCATCACAGATATAAATATATTTTAAAATATATTGAAAAACAACAATTTTAAATTTAATTATATTTTACAATGTTATTTTTGATCAAATAAATGGAGCTTTGGTGAACAAAATACTTATATACTACTAGGATATATATATATACACACACACACAAATACACACACAATTTTCTTTATCCTACATGTACTAAATTATATTTTAATATATTAATATATTTTGTATTTAGAAATAAGTTGTTTAATTAAAAAAATTATGTTATCATATATATATATATATAAAACAGATATTAATATATGCAGAAATTGTTTTACAATTATATATAAATAAAATATAAACAAACATTACTTATTTCAAATATAGTGCCAGAAATACATGTCTCATAACATTTTCTTATAAATAAATGTATTTAATTATTTATTATTATTACATTTATTGAAATATATTAATATGTATATATATATTATATATATATATATATATATATATATATATATATATATATATATATATATATATATATATATATATATATATATATATATATATATAAAGGCATTCTGTGTTACTTATGTCACGTGTGTGTATCACTTCTTTTGGTTACAGCATGAATGCCGTTTTGAAAATAACGCTGACAAATAGAGAAGGAAAATTGATTCACACAGTTGCCCCTCATTAGATCATTTTTTTGGACGGCATAACAGATGACAGTCAGTTCTGGTTAAAGGTGTTGACACTGTTTTCGTTCACACATTCAAAACAGCATATTTTAATTGGCAATGAATATTTCATTCTTTTTTTCCCCTGCCCACAGTATATATTCAGGTGCTTTGCCTCAAATAGAAAGTCAAAAAGGAAATCTGATTTGAGCAGCACATAGAGTGGCATGATAAAGAAAGAAATTGACTCTATAGTGCTGCACTTAGATCAATAAAGTAGAAGCAAAATCGAATTGCATCTGATTTTATACACTATCCATTACCGTACAGAGCATCATGAAGATATATGGAGCAGCGTATATGAGACTGTTCCGGTCGAGTGCAGATCTGTGGTCTGGAGAGTGGCATCGAGTGCTGAAGCCTGCATTACTCTGCTTCATATTGCTTTGCTCTGCTCTCCTGTCGTTCTTCTCCTCCACTTGTAGTTGTGCACTTGAGTGCAGACAGAACGGCAGGGTGATAATTCAGGAGCAGATCCCTGCTCTCCCTGACATCAACATTACTGCAGTGCACCTCTGAACACATTGGATGGAGAGGGCCACAAACATCAGAGATAAAAATATGGACAGACCTACACCCACACACATTCACTCTGTGTATGGCTCTTAAAGGGACAGTTCGCCAAAAAATGAGAATTCCCACCCTCATGTCATTCCAAACCTGCATGACTTTCTTTCTATAATGATGTAATTTTCCGTCGGTAGTGGAGGGGTTTAAGCGGACTAAATGATGGGAGACGTCTGAAGTTTCCAACAGAAGATCAAGATGATTAAACATTACGAGGTCAAAAATGAAACAGTTTGGAATAATTAAGATGTTTTAAGGTTTTTGAAAGGTCAATAGGAAGGTTGTGATATTATTACATTTCATAAGAACGGTTTCTATTGTTATTCCTGTGATCAAAGCTGAATTTTCAGCATCATTACTCCAGTCTTCAGTGTCACATGACCCTTCAGAAATCATTCTAACATGAGGATTTGCTGCTCAAGAAACTTTTTATCATCAGTGACGAAAATAGTTGTGATGCTTCATATTTCTATGGACACTGTGATACTTTTTTCTGGATTCTTTGATGAATAGAAAGTTTCAAAACAGATTACATTTTATTTTAAGGTGTCATTGTGTAATTATGTATTTAAAGGGATAGTCCACCCCAAAATAAAAAATTAGCCCATGATTTGCTCCCCCTCAAGTCATCCTAGGTGTTTATGACATTCTTCTTTCAGACGAATAAAATCTGAGTTTTATTAAAAATGTCCTGGCTCTTCCAAGCTTTATAACAGCAGTGCTGTCTCGTTTATCAAGACCATAAAAGTGCATCCATCCATCATATAACTGCTCCACACAGCTCCGGGGTTAATAAAGGCCTTCTGAAGCGATGCGTTTGTTTAAGAGAAATATTCATATTTAAAACTTTATAGACTAAAATAACTAACTTCTGGCATGTAAGCCATTATAATGCTTGGATGAGCCAGGACTTTTAAATATAACTAAAGGGTGAGTAAATCATTACTATTATTATTATTATTATTATTATCATCATTTTTGGGTGAACTTACCCTTTAAATACTGAGTAATATTAATTAACAACATGTACTTACTATAGGGTTAGGATGGATTATTGGGTTAGTTACATGTAATTATGCATAATTTACTGTTATTACATGGTAAATACATGTAACAGTATGTAACAAGGACACTGTAAAATAAAGTGTTAGCAAAAATTATTATTTGACAGAAATCATTTGTGACATTATAAATGTCTTTACTGTCACTTTAGATCAATTTAACGCATGTGATAATTCCATTTGAATATTAGTTTATCACGGTTTCCACAAAAATACTGAGCAACGCAACTGTTTTCAACAGATCAGAAATTATATATCATATGATAATGATAAGAAATGTTTCTTGAGCATCAAATCTTTGTATTAGAGTGATTTCTGAAGGATCATGTGACACTGAAGACTGGCGTAATGATGCTGAAAATTCAGCTTTGATCACAGGAATAAATAATATTTGAAAATATATTTAAAGCTGCAGTCTGTAACTTTTGGCGCTCTAGAGGTTATTAAACAGAGCTGCATGCGTCTTGCGGAAGAACACTGCAGCCGGAGCTACTTCTCTCGGTTTATGTCTATGGCGAGTCACTACTGTGCTCCTCCGCAGAGGTTCCTACCAGACCGGTCTGAAATAGTCCCAATATAAACACTTATTATAAGTGTACCATAATGATTCAGGGTAAGACAAAAACACGGTTTGGAAAATGGATTCATGTTGTACATTCTCATTATATAATTTTTGTAAATCTTGAACACAAAAGAAGTTACGGACAGCAGCTTTAAATAGAAAACAGTTATTTTAAATGGCAAAAATATTTCAAAATATTAGTTTTTACTGTATATATATATCAAATAAATGCATACTTGGTGAGCATAAGAGACTTCTTTCAAAAACATTAAAACTTAATTATTCCAAACTTTTGACTGGAGGTGTACACAATGTCCAATTCATGATCAAATCATTATTTTGAGTCACGAAGCATGAAATATAGTCAAATGGACCACTTTTATGATGTTTTTATGGTGCTTTTTGAAGCTTGTCATTATATGGAAAACAGGAACCAGCACATCATTCAAAATATCTTTTGTGTTCCATAGAATAAAAGTAAATGTGGAGTAAATGATGGCATTAATTTAATTTCCGGGTGAACTATCCCTTTAAGCTACGATGGCTTGATTCCAGAGGAGATGCACTCAGCTTTATTGCTAACCCCACCAACCCCATCCAGTCACCATAAAAGGACTGCTGTCAGCTGCATTATAAGCCTGCCTCCCTTTCTGATTCCTGCCTCACACATAAAACACCCGGTCAGTTGGACTGAGCTCCACAAGGACAGCACAGCAAATCAGCCCCAGCACTTTTATAGAGAACCACTTCTCTCCTTTGCTCCGGCTACTTCATCTTCTTTTTGCGTTGTTTAGTACTGACCTCTGTCTTTTATTTGATTCCTTTAGCCGGTTCAGCATTATTTCTGCTTAACCAACAATCTCAGGGTCCATTTATAAATGTGATTCCAAAGCAAAAAAAATCTATCATAAGACTGTGGATGTACATTTGGCATTGGGCTTTCTTATAAAGGCACAGAGGTTATTGTACTTTTTTTTTTTTTTTTTTTTTTTTTTTTTTTTTTTTTTAAGCAATTTCTTCACTTTTGTCAAAAAATAAGAAAAATAGCACACAAAAAACAAAACAACATCTGTTTCCAAACAGGTTTCTTGAACATGCCTCCCATCTGCTATTGGTCAAACAAACTTCAATAGTCCCTCCCCAAAATTACGCCATTGGTTGAGCCAGTGTTGCTGTGTGTATGTCAGACAAAGCAATGTTTACAGCAGTGTTTTGATGGCTCCCCTGCAACTTCATTAATTTATCTTTATAAATCATATACCATTTGATATAGCTTGAATAATTCTTTTACTGATCAAATGTTGGTAAGATTTTTGTTATTGAACAAAGTCTTCATAATTATCAGTACCAACGCTGCATTTATTTGTTCAGAATTCAGTCATATTGTGAAATATTATTACAATTTAAAATATATATTAAATATTTTTTCAAATGTAATTTATTCCTATGATGTCAAAGCAATTTTCAGCAACATTACTCCCGATCAAGCAATCAAGCCATCACTTCACCGTCTCGGTTAACTTTAGACCCGATGTAGTCCGGCTAGTAACCCACTTCTGGCCAAAATAACCGTGAAATTGGTTACGTCTTTCTTGACAAAATAACTTGTGAGATGTATGATATTCCATCATGAAAGCAAAGTCAACAGTGATTACAAAGTGTTTGGTTTCATTTCTTTGACATGCTCATGTTCTAGATGACTAGTCTATTAAACTTTCACTGACAGCCCAAATTTGGCCTAGATTTCAGGGCTGTGTTTGGATGCTATTAGACGTCTTTTAAACGCATATTTGCTTGCTGAGTCCAATCTTCAGTGTCACATGATCTTTCATAAATCATTCAAATATGCATTTGCTTGAAATATATTTTTGTAACATTATAAACACTTTTAATTAAATTAATGCATCCTTTCTGAACAAAAATCTGCAATACCATAAGTCTTTATTTGTCATTTTTCATGATTAAGTTTAGACAGGAAACCCACTGCTAAGGAGAAAACATCTGCTTATTTTCATAAGCAGCTAAGTGCCAATGAACAAGGTGATGGACGACAGATATTACACCGATAGCACAAGAGAGGCGTGCTGAGTGGAAAGGCAATATCAAGCACACAGACCCACTGCAGAATACAATTACCCTTCAGTATACACACTCACCCTTCAGTATACAATGTCACCCATCAGTATACACTCTCTCCCTTCAGTATACACACTCACCCTTCAGTATACACTCTCACCCTTCAGTATACACACTCTCCCTTCAGTATACACACTCACCCTTCAGTATACACTTACCCATCACTATACTCACCCTTCAGTATACACTCACCCTTCAGTATACACACTCTCCCTTCAGTATACACACTCACCCTTCAGTATACACTTACCCATCACTATACTCACCCTTCAGTATACACTCTCACCCTTCAGTATACACTCTCACCCTTCAGTATACACACTCTCCCTTCAGTATACACACTCACCCTTCAGTATACACTTACCCATCACTATACTCACCCTTCAGTATACACTCACCCTTCAGTATACACACTCTCCCTTCAGTATACACTCACCCTTCAGTATACACTCACCCTTCAGTATATACTTACCCATCACTATACTCTCACCCTTCAGTATACACTCTCACCCTTCAGTATACACTCTCACCCTTCAGTATACACACTCACCCTTCAGTATACACACTCACCCTTCAGTATACACTTACCCATCACTATACTCACCCTTCAGTATACACTCACCCTTCACTACACACTCACCCTTCACTACACACTCACCCTTCAGTATACACTCACCCTTCACTATACTCACCCTTCAGTATACAGACTCACCCTTCAGTATACTCACCCATCACTATACTCACCCTTCAGTATACACTCACCCATCACTATACTCACCCTTCAGTATACACGCTCACCCTTCAGTATACACTCACCCTTCTACACTCACCCTTCAGTATACACTTACCCATAACTATACTCACCCTTCAGTATACACTCACCCTTCAGTATACACTCACCCTTCAGTATACACACTCACCCTTCACTATACACTCACCCTTCAGTATACACTCACCCTTCACTACACACTCACCCTTCAGTATACACACACTCACCCTTCACCCTTCAGTATACACACTCACCCTTCAGTATACACACACCCTTCAGCATACACTCACCCTTCAGTATACACCCTTCACCCTTCAGTATACACTCACCTTTCAGTATACACCCTTCACCCTTCAGTATACACCCTTCACCCTTCAGTATACACACTCACCCTTCAGTATACACCCTTCAGTATACACACTCACCCTTCAGTATACACTCACCCTTCACCCTTCAGTATACACACTCACCCTTCAGTATACACACACCCTTCAGTATACACTCACCCTTCACCCTTCAGTGTACACACTCACCCTTCAGTATACACACTCACCCTTCACTACACACTCACCATTCAGTATACACTCACCCTTCTGTATACACACTCACCCTTCAGTATACACACTCACCCTTCAGTATACACTTACCCATCACTATACTCACCCTTCAGTATACACTCACCCTTCAGTATACACTCACCCTTCAGTATACACACTCACCCTTCACTACACACTCACCCTTCACTACACACTCACCCTTCAGTATACACTCACCCTTCACTATACTCACCCTTCAGTATCAGACTCACCCTTCAGTATACTCACCCATCACTATACTCACCCTTCAGTATACACTCACCCATCACTATACTCACCCTTCAGTATACACGCTCACCCTTCAGTATACACTCACCCTTCTACACTCACCCTTCAGTATACACTTACCCATAACTATACTCACCCTTCAGTATACACTCACCCTTCACTATACACTCACCCTTCAGTATACACACTCACCCTTCAGTATACTCACCCATCACTATACTCACCCTTCACTATACACTCACCCTTCACTATACACTCACCCTTCAGTATACACACACCCTTCAGTATACACTCACCCTTCACCCTTCAGTGTACACTCACCCTTCAGTATACACTCACCCTTCAGTATACACTTACCCATCACTATACTCACCCTTCAGTATACACACTCACCCTTCAGTATACTCACCCATCACTATACTCACCCTTCAGTATACACACTCACCCTTCAGTATACACTCACCCTTCACTATACACTCACCCTTCAGTATACACACTCACCCTTCACTATACACTCACCCTTCAGTATACTCACCTTTCTACACTCATCCTTCACTATACACTCACCCTTCAGTATACACACTCACCCTTCACTATACACTCACCCTTCAGTATACACACTCACCCTTCACTATACACTCTCACCCTTCAGTATACACTCACCTTTCTACACTCACCCTTCAGTATACACTCACCCTTCAGTATACACTCACCCTTCAGTATGCACTCACCCTTCTAGCTTTCCTGTAGCTCAAACAATAAGAGCCCAGGAAGCAAGAACTGACAAAATGTAAAAAAGTGTACCTTGAATGCAATGTAAGTCCTTGCTTTGCCAATGCTTTGGATAAAAGCGTCTGCCAAATGCATAAATGTAAATGTAAAATGTTCTACACTCACCCTTCAGTATACACACCCGCCCTTCAGTATACACTCGCCCTTCAGTATACACTCACCCTTCAGTATACATACTCACCCTTCACTATACACTTACCCTTTTACACTCACCCTTCAGTATACACTCACCCTTCACTATACACTCACCCTTCAGTATACATACTCACCCTTCACTATACACTTACCCTTTTACACTCACCCTTCAGTATACACTCACCCTTCAGTATACATACTCACCCTTCAGTATACATACTCACCCTTCACTATACACTCACCCTTCTACACTCACCCTTCAGTATACACTCACCCTTTGGTATACACACACCCTTCAGTATACACTCACCCTTCAGTATACATACTCATCCTTCACTATACACTTACCCTTTTACACTCACCCTTCAGTATACACTCACCCTTCACTATACACTTACCCTTTTACACTCACCCTTCACTATACGCTCACCCTTCTACACTCACCCTTCAGTATACACTCACCCTTCGGTATACACTCACCCTTCAGTATACACTCACCCTTCAGTATACACTCACCCTTCGGTATACACTCACCCTTCACTATACGCTCACCCTTCTACACTCACCCTTCAGTATACACTCACCCTTCAGTATACACTCACCCTTCACTATACGCTCACCCTTCTACACTCACCCTTCAGTATACACTCACCCTTCAGTATACACTCACCCTTCAGTATGCACCCTCCATGACTGAAATAAATTATGATGGCGAACAGGTGTGTTTTGCTAATTAAAGGAGACATTAACTCTGCTTTAGGACTATATGAAAATAGGGTGATACTATGAATGTACTTCCGAAGATTAATTAGCCAAAGTCTGATTTGTCATGTGCTGTACGTCTCTGTTTATATGAGTGAGAGCTTTGATAATTCCAGCACAATAATTCCTTAAGCCCAGCAATGTCACATTATACTCAGGATGGAAAGATACATAATTGCTCCCTAAATTACATTATAATGGAAAAAGGAATTCACCTCTACTGAGGGAAGGGTGTTTTTACATCCCAGCATTCTGTACATGTGTCTGGAAATGAGCTAATTTATCAGCCATCTTTCAAGTCCAATTGTTTCTACCTTCTTTCTCTCTGTCAAGCTTACTCTTATTGTTGTAACCATAGTTACAAAAATAGTATGGCCGCACCATGGTATAGAGTGCAGCAGTCGGGTTCCAGAAGGAAAAAGTCCTTACTATACTATGAGTTGCAAGGTTGTTAAACTATGGTATTTGCTTCTGTTGAAACCCGTCAGCCCACATTGTTTCAGTTTTTTTATTATTAAAAAATAATTAGCAGAATTCCTAGTGGAAGAATTACATTACCCATAATGCTGTAGAGAAAATTACACCAGTCAGTGAATCGGGAAAAAAAGCAACCAAGCCAAAATAGCTCCACCCACTCCCATGAAGCGCTGCGAATTATGTAATCGAGTTGATGTCTCTAAGCTCTCAACATACTTAAATATTTGTATACATATTTTACAAAACACTTCAATTGTTATATTTTATATTTCTCCATTGTTTTTAAATTCGATTATGCTGTTCACAATGCTTCATGGGATTGCTCTCTCATTGGCTGTAGGTTTTCGCCAATGTAACACATTTCACACAGCAGGATTCTGAATCACCAACAGGTCCAGATATTTAGCATGCCAAATCTCTCATGGGTGTCGGTGACTGTGTGATTTTGGGCATTTGTCTGCGTTTTCGCAAAACCTGTCGGCGAGTGAAAATCAGGGCTAAAATCGTGCAGTGTGAACTCGGCATAAGGGGTCCTTGCCTATAGTGAATCCCGACATGTTTATATATAGTTTTATACCGATATGATGTACACCTTGAATCCACTATACAGCTGTTCCATTGCTTTTCTGTGTAAACATGCACTTGATTGACGTCTTTGCCCATGCAGATATAGTCTCCCGGTACCACAGTAATAAACAATTACTATATTCATATTCCATGGCGTTTACACAGATGAGCCAAAACATTATGCTTATGCTGTTGGTCCTCCGCGTGCCATCAAAACAGTGCCGAGGCATGAACTCTACAAGAGCCCTGTAGGTGTCCTGTGATATCTGGCGTTAGCAGCAGATCCTTCAAGTCCTGTAGGTTCCCATGTGGAGCCACTGTGGATCTAACTTGTCGGTTCAGCACATCCCAATTGAGATCTGGGGAATGAACTAAAGTCTATGCTGTTCATAGACTTTAGTTCAGCATTCAATACAATCATCCCTCTACAGCTCACTCAAAAACTGTCACAGCTGGGACTCAGCACATCGATGTGCAACTGGTTGCTGGACTTCCTGACGGGAAGACCTCAGGCAGTTCGGGTCGGCAGTAACTCATCCAGCTCCATCATCATGAACACTGGAGCCCCTCAGGGATGTGTGTTGAGCCCCCTCCTTTTCACTCTGCTGACACATGACTGCACACCCATACACAACAGCAATCTCTTCATTAAGTTTGCGGACGACACGACCGTAGTTGGTCTCATTAGCAACGATGATGAGACAAACTTCAGGAGCGAGGTGAGCCGCCTGGCTAGGTGGTGTGGCGACAACAGTCTCTCTCTGAACGTGGAGAAGACGAAGGAGATTGTTGTTGACTTCAGGAGAATGCACACCCAGCATGCTCCTCTGACCATCAACGGTGTGACCGTGGAAAGGGTGAGGAGCACCAAATTTCTGGGTGTGCATATCACAGAGGACCTCTCCTGGACCGCCAACTCCACAGCACTGACCAAGCAGCGACTCTACTTTCTCCGCAAGCTGAGAAGAGCCGGAGCCCCAGCCCCCATCATGTGCACCTTCTACAGAGGCACCATCGAGAGCATTCTGACCAGCTGCATCACTGTGTGGTACGGCGCCTGCAACGCATCCTGCCGTAAAGCACTTCAGCGCATAGTGAGAGCAGCTGAGAAGATCGTTGGTGTCTCTCTCCCACCCTCCAGGACATTTATAACTCCCGCCTCTCCCGCAAAGCCCTCATCATTGCGAGAGACCCCACCCACCCATCGCACAGCCTCTTCAGTCTGTTGCCATCAGGGAGGAGGCTTCGCAGTCTCCAAGCAAGGACCAGCAGACTGAAGGACAGCTTCATTCCCAAGCTGTCAGGGCATTGAACTCCTCCCGACCCTCCCTCTTCTGCCCCACACACCTGATCTGGGAACGCCCACACACCTGATCTGGGAACACCCCAGTTCTCCTCCCTTCATCTACCTCATTATATTGTCTCTCTGAGGAATTGGTCTCCCCTCTTACAGACTCTTTTTTTTTTGCACACAGACTCTTACAGACTCTTTTTTTGCACACCCTCTTATAATTATATTTTTTTACCTGCACTGACTTAAATCTGAAATTGCACTATTGTTACCATTGTTTGCACTATTTGCCATCGCCACTTTACCTCTATAATTCACTTTATCCATCTCTTTTTTCTTAATCTTTCTTCTGTTGTTGTTACTGTTAAAACTTTTTGTTGTTATTGTTATTGTTTTGTTGTTGTTAGGCACCTAGGGTCTGAGAGTCATAGAATTTCAATTCTCTGTATGTATGTACTGTACGTATGGCAGAATTGACAATAAAGCTGACTTTGACTTTGACTTGAAGGCCAGGGCAACACCTTGAACTCTTCATCAACCATTCCTGAACAATGTGTGCATTGTGGCAGGGTGCATTATCCTGCTGAAAGAGCCACTTCCAGCAGGGAACACCATTGTCATGAGGGGTCTGCAACAATGCTTACGTAGGTGGTACATTTCAAAGTAACATCCACATGGATGAAAGGACCCAGGGTTTCCCAGCAGAACACTGCCCAGAGCATTACACTCTCTCCACCAGTTTGTCGTCATCCCACAGTGATCCTGGTGTCACTTCCCCGGGTAAACGGCACACGTACACCTTCTTCTACTGCTCCAAGGTCCAGTTCTGACACTCGCATACCCATAGTAGGCACTTTTGATGGTGGACAGGGGTCAGCGGCACTGCAGCCCCATATGCAGCACTTTGTATGTGCTGTAACACATTCCTCCCATTGTCATCATTAAAATTTTGTGTGCCACAGTAGACCTTCTGTTGGCTCGGATCAGACGGGATAGCTTTATTTGTCCTCGTGCATTGATGAGCCTTGGCCGCCCCCAACACTCGTCGGTTTGTGGTTTGCCCCTCCTTGAAACAGACCTTAATATGTGGCCTTGTTAAGAGATGCTCAACGTTATTCGTTCACCTGTTACTGGTCTTAATGTTTTGGCTTATCAGTGTGTAAGCTATTTCATAGAATACCATGGTATAATGTACAAAATGTACTTATTTAGCAGATGAGTAATACGACAATTCATTCTAGAAGGTAATTACATGAAAAGCATGGTAAATATAAAACAAACATGGTATTACTTATACTTTTTGTCAGTGCCTTTTTTTACTAGTACCTTTTCTCTGCCTCTACTCCATTCTTTTCCCTGTCATTTCCACTTCTCTCCCGACACTCTCTATCGCTCATCCTCTCCCTTGAGTTGGGAAGAGCGCTCAGTGTTTCAGAGGAGCCATTTGCACATATCTTAGCTGGGTGATTTCTCTCATCCCTCAGGCCCCATTGTGCCTCACACCAGCTGTGCCTGAGAGAGGGAGACAGACAGTGGACATACACACGCTAAGGGGTTATTTCCCTTCCATGGACCGAGCCTTTGCACATTGTGTGTGTTTGAGACTTTGTATGTTTGTCTATGAGCCATGAACTCTGTGTGTCTATGTGTCTGACTCTTTCTCATTATCTATAATCTGTTTATAATGGGACATCTCATTATTCTTGTTGATCCACTTGGGTGCATAAAAGGGCACCAGGGCTTGACAGATCTATACTGGTGACAATAAAGAATGGAAGTCTTCTTTCATCTAATTGCACTGAATTTCTTCTGTTTGGGTTTGATTTCTGGTTGTGTGTCTGAAATCTTTGTGCATGTTGCTCTAGTTGCTGTTGTGTCCAAAAGATGAAAAATGCTGCTTTTGCAGGCAGTATCCGGAGATTGGAAGGCATCAAGGCATGTCCGAATGCAATGTTTGCATAACATCCTGTTGACAGAGATGCCTTTATAATGTTGGTTGAAGGCAACACAGACATCCTTCGTTGCCTATGGTATCTCACAAACCTGAGCATGCAATTTGAGGGTTATATGAAGAAACAGCGATAAAAAATGATGTTCGGTTGAGCAGCTGTTTTTTTTTACTTTTCTACAAGGGCTGCATGTTTTGTGTGTGCGTGTGCGGGGGGGGGTGTCTTAATTGTGACTTCTCTGATAAAAATTGTGATGGTGATACATTTTTTTTTTTTGGCTTTTAAAAAGCTTTTATTTTGTCTGAAAACTACAGGGAGCCATTAAAGCTTGTGTTTTGTTGACAACAGGCAGTTTATAATAGCTTCTCATTGCAAGTTTGGGAAGATGCGTCATCAGCGCATGTTGCTTTCTCAAAATGCATGTGATGTTCCAGTTCAAAGTTACCAAGACATTGCCTGTTTGCAACTGACTGAGCAGCAAAGCAGCTGCCTTGGGATTCGGACACAGCCACTGGTTCAGACCTCTATTTCATTCTCATTTAGTGTGAGATGGCTCTTCTCATCTGATGCCAGTGCTTGTTAACCGAGACGGCTACAAATCATGATAGCTGTACTGCGCATAGGGAGCAAAATACGATCAATCAGAACGGCTGATGTACTGTGCTCTTGTGACACATTCAGCTTTTTGTGGTGAAGTAGTTGAGTTGTATGTACTGTACTATACAAGCAGCTTTCTATTGCCAGATGGTGTTTTTTTTTTTAATTAAAAGGCTTATAGTGCAAACAAGGTTAGGTTAAATGTGGTAGCTGAACATATTTCAGATCTAGCTTCGTTGCGCACTGCTCATGTCTCATATTAACTAGTTATAGCATTCACACTGCCTGCATTACCAGCACAACACTGGTAGCAGAAGTGAAACTGCAAGTAGTTTCAATGATAAGCCTATTTTTGTCACATGCAGTATGCTAAACTCAGTATTTTTGTGTCGAAAATGTACTATAAACCTATTCAACACTATATTTGCCAATGCAAGCTTTTTACGTTACGTAGAACATGCACAGTGATAGACAAACGCAGCAAGTAAATGACACACACACACACACACACACACACACTGTGGCAAGGTCTATGGTGCGATGATCATAGGCATAATTTGCGGGTGGGACGTGTGTCCCCACCACTTTCTGCCAGGGTCGATATCGTCCCCACCACTTTTTTGAAACATGTTGCTGCATGGATGAACCTACCTAACACAAACAAAACATCTCTAGTTAACTAGCAGAGCATAATTTTGTTTGTTTGTTAAATAAGAGGCGATCTGGCGCTTGTTGCCGCTGTTTTCAGTAACGCAGATTTCTCTTGTGGCTCGCATCACACAGACGAACGCTATAGTCTATTACTTAACGCCGTTGCAGACACTTTCTATTTGTTCCTGTGAAATCACATTTGTTCTCTGCCACACTTGCGAATCTATGCATTTATTCACGTGAAAAATCTTGGCACTAACAAATTATTGTGTTTAGATGCAAGAATTAAACATCGAAAATTAAACCCAATGAACTACTGAAATAGATTTCTGCACATCTTAATATTATTTTTTTCTGCAGTGGTTATTGTACATATTTGACATCTGATAGATATACCCCCCATTCACACACCTGTCCCACCCATTTTTTAAAACAAAGTTACGCCACTGGCGATGATGTATAACTATGCATCGATGTCTGGAGGCGGTCATATGCAAATGTACTTGCAGATCCCGCAGTATCAAAATTAACCGTGATTAAATTAATAAATACGTTTGTTTATAATGCAGAGGACATTTTAAGCTATGAAACTTGCAGGATGTTTTAATGGTACAAAGACCAAATTTGATTTCTCATGTCATGCCCTTTAAATATAAAATCATATTAGTTATTAATCATAATAATTATTAATGATATCAAGAAATGTATTTATAAACTAACTAAATTTATAAGAAAACATAACAAATTCTCTGATGCTTTAGGATTCGTGGGTAGTGTAGTTCTTCACAATACTATACTATACAGTCACCATTAAATGTCGAAAATATTCAAGAGTTATAATTTACAAATCCCTCTGTTTGTGGTGTAAGGACGCAGTTTGGTTACACAATGTGAAAGCACAACACGAGCCTGCAGCAGCTTCTCTTACGTGCTGTTTGTGCGAGAGCGGTGTGAAACAGACCTAGAGGAAAGGATGAAAGAGCTCTCAGTGGCCTGACCCCTTACTGGCCTTCTCCTCCATCATCTGAGTCAGAGATCACAAAGCACACACACACACACACACACACACACACACACACACACACACACACACACACACACAAAGAGTGCCCATCCCACTGACACACAATACACGAAAAATACTAAGAAGAGTCTAAAAAACACTTCATAATACCAACACACAAATATGAGAACTTGTCTGTGAGATGTTCTGCATCACCGAGAACACATTTAATCAAATGAGAAATCCTCTCACATGTCGCACATAATCACCGGCTAATTGTTTATTACTCACGCTAAGTAAAAGGTTATCTCACCAGCACGCAGCAGGCAGGGGAATATGGCAACACGCTGCATGTGACAGCAGTGCTGATAAACAAGAAGAGCTGTCGTGTGTGTGTGTGTGTGTGTGTGTGTGTGTGTGTGTCTACAGGAGAGTTTAGATTAGTAGTGAGATTTGTGCACAATAGGGGGATGCACAGAGACTTTCAGGATAATAACGCACAAGAGCGTATGTCATGAAATAATCTCCGTTTTATTGTAATCTGGAAGTATGATTTGTAGAGACCGAATTTAATGGTTTGTGTGTGGGTGAGGGGTGTAATGAGGGTGAGGAGCAAAGAGAAAAGATTTATTAAATATGAAATATACTGTATTTTACTTTGAGTAATTGATGTCTTAATGCACATCCAAACATGAGAATTCATTTACACCCGCAATCTCTTGAGTCTACATGAATCACTACAGAGGCAACACTGGATTGCAGATATAGTGACTAACAATAGAAATGTCTTTCTCTAATGGGAACTGCTGCAGTTCTCCCTAACAAAAGCTGAAAGTGTGTCCTTGGCTAAATCAGCGCATGTACTGCTGAGCAACATGGTTCTCGTATAGATAAAGTCGGTGACACAGTAATAACGGCAAAGCTTGTATGTGTTATGATTGCCAGAAATGTCATTACACGCCATGCAAGAGGCACAGAAGAGCTTGGCGAAATAATATGTGATTTAATTTTTTGAGGGCAGCAAAAGGTCTGAATAACAGCACAGCACAGCAAAACTGAAGAAATGTCCCACACATCTGACATTAAATAACATTTCCAAAGAGAAATACAGATAACACTTACACCCAGACTGCCCGCAAATAAACTGTATGGTATTAATATACTGGACAATACTGATTAAAATGCATTTTTATCACAAAAGACAAGCAAAACCTACCTCGTTCATTCGATGCTGAACTCTGCGCTGGTGTCGGTGAAGTCTCACACAGGAGGAGGAACTGAGTGGAGCAAAACGGATGAATCCAGCGGCCCAGTTTGAACTTCAGCAATACTTCAGCGCCAAGGCATATTCTCCATTTGTGTGTACAAGCGTGTCTGAGAGAGAGAGAGAGAGAGAGAGAGATGGGATGGTGTTAGAGTAAAAGAGTGACTGACAGTTCTTGTCTCCCAAGTTGAGCGCTGTAGTAAAGCGAGCTCCTGTTAAGAGTGTGTAGAGACACACTGCAGTACACACCGCTGCTGATGCTTACACTTTATTCTCTCTCTCTGCCTGTCTCTCTCACTTCACACTTCTCTGATGGAGTCAGTAGTTGCTCTTTTAATCCTGTTTATGCTGGGTATTTATACCACCAATGCTCTTTTAAGTCTTCCTGGCGAGACTTCCAAACTACAGCAGCGAAGCGGCTCTTTGCATCTTCCTCTCCTCTTTTCTCTCCACATCTCTCTTTCCCTCCTCCACTGTCTTTTTGCGCTCCACTCCACCCCCCACTTTACCCCCTCTCTCCTTGGCTCTTCTCGGTAGAGCATCAGTGAATCGCAGGGTCCTAGAGCCTGACGGTGTTTGGTGGCGTGTTTGCGTGTACAGTGTATTCCTGCTACTGTAAACACATCAGTATGACTCAAGCCTCCTCTCTCTATCTCTCTCTGTACCTTTCTTGCTATTTTTTCCTGAGGGGGCTTTAGAAGAGGTTGTCTTGTGAAAATCTCACAGTAGACTGTCACTGAGAGATCCTGTCACACACTCTCCTACAGAGAGCCAATATAACTGATCAAAGACACACATACATTCAACATGAAAATACTGTGGCATAGGGTGGTCCAGGAATTGAAAATAAAAGCTGTTCTTTTGAACTGTCCTGAAAAAAAAAAAAAATCATATCAGCATATTAGAATGATTTCTGAAGGGTCATGTGACACTGAAGACTGGAGTAATGATGCTGAAAATTCAGCTTTGATCACAGGAATAAATTACATTTTAAAATATATTAAAATAGTTATTTTAAATTGTAATATTTCACAATATTGCCATTTTTATTGTTATTTCTAATCAAATAAATGCAGCCCAGCCTTGGTCTTCTTTCAAAAACATAAAAAGATCTTATATAGACGCAAACTTTTGAACAGTAGTGTACTTTGATATGTTTTTTGTTGCACATCAAGTGATTTATTTAGTAAATGTGTTTTCATCAGTCTATGTGCATGCTTACTCATTGGATAAAAAAAAGAAAAAAGATCCGCCTCAATTGAGCACATACGTTTCTTTTATTTTTTATTTATGCACATCTTTCCATTTCCATCCAGTGTTTTTTTTTTTTTAATGCGATATCCTAAAATTCTCATAAAAATAGGTGGATGGAAACATAGCTACTGGCCATTGAATAATATAAACCAATAGCCTGCAGATATTTATGCATTGCTTTAGCTCAAATTCTGTTTTAGCACCATTTCGGTACGGAATCGCTCACTTTGTACAATGCAATTCATTTGCAGTGTACAAAATCAAAGCTTAGGTAAGTCAATTTGGATTTGATGTAGACTTTAAGTGAACAGTGCTTCATGTTCACATAGAAAATCCAGACAGAATTGTTCAATCCGTGGCAGTAAGCTCTTCGTGTTGTTTTCAACCATCTGACCCACTTCTAGAGACCGTTTTGCGAAATTAAGATTTCTGTTCAATATAGAGAACGGAGCAGGAGAAAAACATTCTGTTCTGTCCTGGATTTTAACATTAATGCGATGGACCTCAGGGGACCCCGACTGGGATAAAGCCGAGTGCAGGGGATGGACATTAGTAATCAATAAAAATCCTCTAGGCTTATGCGGTCTGTTTCATGAGGTGGGCTCCCTCTCCCCCCTCCCTCCGCCGCTGGAGTCTTTCATGTGGCGCTGTTGTTGATGGGAATAGGTCAGTCAACACGGTGAATCTGATGCTTCATTTGTCTTGTGCTGTCAGGACGACAGCTGTTTGGTTGAGTGTATGGTCAGCATGGATCAATAGCCTTTCCTCTTGCTCGCTGCGCCCTTGCTGACAACAAACAAGCACACCATTTACCTCACACACAAATCAGGAGGACAAGGGCAGACAGATGAAGAGGAGCAGATCATTGGGGAAAACAAAATAGAACTAGGGAGCGACATATAGAAAGACACAAAGACCGACTAAGGTGACTCCTGTTGAAAGATGTGATGTGTATCACGTACACGTGCAACTTAATGTACGCTATTTTTATGATAGGCAATGTTGGAGTCATTAACTAAAAGTATCAACGCTACTAACTTTACTGCTACAATTTTCAGTCGCAGCAGCGAAGAGTACACTCTATAAAATGCGGGGTTAAAAACAACCCAAGTTGGGTTGAAAATGGACTAACCCAGCAATTGGGTTGTTTTAACCCAGCGATTGGGTTGCTTTAAGCAAACATTTAACCCAACAACTGGGTTAAAACAACCCATTTACTGGGTTAAAACAATCCAATTTAGAGTGTAGCAAGTTAGTAGGCTGTTAATAGGCTGTAGTTTATACCGCAAATTTATTTAGTAATATTTAAAAATTATTATTTTATTATTTATTTTTAATATTATTATACATTTTTGGTCTTTCTATCTCATAATACGACATGAAATTTGTATGTCATAATTATCACTTTTCTCAGTCTTAATTTTTATCTTATAATTTTGACTTTTTATGTCATAATTTCAAATTTATCTCATAATTATGACCTTATCTAATTTCGACTTAGTATGTCATAATTATGATCTACCAACAATTGTTTTTCTCTTATGTTTGTGCAAATAGGCTTCCATATGAACACATGCAATCTAATTTTTAATTGTGTTAAAATCACGAACAAATAAAACTACGCCAAACAAAACTATTTAATAAAAAGATTATTTTTATAAACAATCCAGTGTCCAATTAATAATAAATGTGTACCTAG
Organism: Paracanthobrama guichenoti; assembly: GCA_018749465.1. Classification (NCBI taxonomy): domain Eukaryota; kingdom Metazoa; phylum Chordata; class Actinopteri; order Cypriniformes; family Gobionidae; genus Paracanthobrama; species Paracanthobrama guichenoti. Next base: position 9,851,803 of record CM031960.1, on the reverse strand, counting down.
TACTGAAACTACATTTTCAAAAAGCCTAACTGTAGTTTAATTACGAGTAGCTTGTGGCTTGGCAAGTGCTTAAACTAGTCTAGTAAACATAGAATGGTACTCCTAGTCCAGGATTCCCATCATGCACAGCAGCAAAGAGCACACTGAACTCTAATCCATCCTGCAGCAGAAGGTCAATGTCATGACGTATGCGGAGGCACGCTGACCCATCTCACCCACCCATCTGAAGAGGTCACGGCCATTTATTCAGGTGATTAAAGCAGTAATCCATAAGGGAAATCTGTGATGTTTTTATATGCAGGAGGATCATGGGGAATAGAGGGGTTCAAATTAATTGACCTCACTCTCAAACGCAAAAGATCGCGCACACACATCAATGCACAGTCTGCATATATTGAAATGTATGGCATTGGCATATGTGAGTGCACATGCTGTTTATTCGGGCACACAGAGAGCAGACAGCCTGAAATAATCCCCAGTGACAGCGGAGAGAACTCACACACCTGACAACACCCAGACAAATGAGCTCAGCGCTCAGCTCCGCTCCTGCTCGTTACATTTGGACACACAGAACCGCACGCACAAGCCTAAGAGAAGACGATAATATGCACATGAAAAACTGTAAATGTTTATTAAAATTTGAAAATACTTGGAATGCAAACACAGATAGACAATGAAATATTAATATGATAAGTACACTGTGTTTTTCACTAAAATATAATTAAATCGAATAAATAAAATGAATTTTTATGTGCAAACAGAACATCAAGAGCCAGAGGATGGAGAAAAAACGCAAACTATTCTCTTTATACTGCCACAATAATGTCACATTTATATCAAAATTGACATAAAAGTCATAAAAATTATAACATAAAAAGTTCAAAGTCATACTTCTGAGATTAAGGTAAAAGTTCATGACGCAAAAAGTTGAAATTAAGTAAGAAATAAATTATGAGTCAATTATGAGATAAATCTGATATAATCATAATTATGGCTTTTTATATCAAAATTCTTGGTCTTTTAGTATCTTAAAATATGTTTAATTTTGAATTTCTGTCATGATTATGACTTTCATCTCATTATTTTCATTGTTCTTTTCATCAATTTCCACTTTTATCTTGTCATAATTTTACATTTATCTCATAATTATGACTTTATGATGTGCTTCTATATGAACACCTACTAGTGAGCAACAGTACAACATATAACAATAAAAATACCCTCTAAGAGTGTGAACAGGGCTGTATTGACAACTGAACGCCTTTTTAAACTAGCCAAAATATATTTTAAAAAAATGGAGATATTTACAATCTTTGCATGCATACATTTAAAAAAAAATCTTTCTGTGGAGTTGTGGGTCTGCTAATACCTGACATTCACCTCAATTAACCTCTCAAATGAAAGAAACAAGCATTTAGTATTTAAAATGAATTTCTGACAGCATACACAGTGCTCTGTACCAGCTCATCGTTGCTTTTTAAGAGTACAGTGCCGTCTCTTAGTCAGCACATGCTGCAGCTCAGAGTAGCTCCAGTTAATGACTTGTCACATTACAATCCTCTTAAGGAAGCTGAGCCGAATCCGGCTCATTTCCCACTGATTTCCTGACCCTGTTGTCTAGCGTTACACCCCCACACACACACACACACACAAACAAACAAACAAACAGCGAGCTCAGCAGCACAAAGACGTCCAACCTCACCAAGCTCATTACCGAATCAGCAGCTGAACCAACTTACTCAACACATACTCCATCCCCGCAGTCCAACATGTGTAATTCTCTCACTGTTGCAGGGAGAGAATCTGATCTTACACAGCCTTTCACACCAGTCTAAACTAACCTGATGACTTCCACACCTGAAAGTATAACTTCGCAGATTTTCAGCCTGCTATATATTGTTACAGTGTTGGTAGTACAAGTAAAAGAACAATGTTTACTCGTTCTCCATGTTAGCTGGAATGAGAAATTCCCTTTTGTCACCAAAAGTCAGCTGGATGATGCACAATTCTCAAGATCCTCTGGATCCTTCACTGTAAACCAACAGTAACTCACTCCCGCTAAACGTTCACTCTTTGAATTCTTGCACTCGGGAACAATACAAGTCGACACCATTATGACTGAAAGTTTGCTAAGAAACATTTCCTACTAAAGCAAGGCGGTATTTGACTTTGGTAAGCGTATCATAGCAGACTGGTGGAAGTGGCCTTGGATGGCAACATGCCCCAGTGCATTATGGGTGTTGTAGTTTTTTTCCTACCTATTTGAAAAAAGAAGACAAAAGCCTTTTTTCTCAGTTTTCTCTAGTCAGGTAGCACCAGACCTGCAAACTCCTCAGAGTAAAAAAGGTGACAGTGTCGTGGGGGGTTGGGGGGGGGTTTGGTTGGGGGGATGGGGCGATGGGGCATTTTTAAAACACAATGAAAGTGGCAGTGTATGCGCAACTCCCTTCACTTCCTGCTTCACTTCCACCTTGAGCCATGCCCAGCTCCACTTGCACCTCCCTGCTGAGTCTAGCTGTGCTATATATGAGTCCTCCTCATTAAGCTCCCTCATTCTGAAATGGAAAATCACGATAAGTTAGCCAATCTCATCGGTCCAAGGACTGATCGGTGTTTCGAGATACACAGCTACTCGAATTCTGAGCTACAATACAATGTAAAGATTTCAAATGATAGACTTGGATGCAAAATGTAGCCCTTTATTATACAGAAATTTGCTGTTGGTGTTTTAGCCTAAAACAACACACTCGCCAGATTGTTTATCTAAATAGCCCTATGTTGTTAGAAATGCATCCCATGCAACAAGAGAATAACCCGGTTAGACGCGCAAACTGGTTGCCTGTGTGATGAGATGTCCTAATATCCGTCTGCTCGGGCAGATTCGGCTCGAAGTCGTGCATCTTCGGAAGCGGAGGCGTGCGCGCTGTTGCAATGACGTCATTTTTGCCGCACGCACCTTCGCGCTCATGCGGACGCACGACAACCTAATTAATATTCTGGGTAGCAGAGAATTCGAGCAGTAGCCGTATATCTCGGAACTCAGGGCAGAGCACCCGGCTAACGATAAGCCTAGCTAACGTCATGGGTATGACGACAATAGAATATTATTGTAAATTATATCACATAAAAAAACGGTAGCTAACGTTAATTGAATCAAGCAAACAAATAGCTGTTGTTTTTGCTTGACTTAGCTTGAATTTAACAATATGCTTCCTTCCATCAGACTCGCGTGGTAGCCAGGCGTCTCATTCAATGAGCTCAGTTGACGCTGTGTGCTTCAAGATTCTGACGCAAGTGCTAAAATTCCGATTGGCCAAGAGAAAAAGTGCTAAGATTCCGATTGGCCCAGAGAAATGTCAATTATAAGAATTATCCAATAATGTTTTGTAATTCTAGCCTGCATGGCATGCAGATGAAAGGCAGCCTACACAACCCCCCACAGACAAACACAACTGGACTGATCAAACCGGCGTCCGGACTCCCAGGCTGCATTTATTAAATACTTTTTACTTTCTATTTGTAATATATTTTAAAATGCAATTTATTCCTGTGATCAAAGCTGAATTTTCAGCATCATTATTCCAGTCTTAAGTCACATGATCCTTCGGAAATCACTCTAATATGATGATTTGCTGCTCCAGAAACATTTCTTATATTTTCTGCAGAAACCACAGCACGCGTTTGATCAACTGAACGCGTTCTTGCTGAAAATGTTTATTTTCAATCGATGATTAAATCAATAAATATTACTGACCACATCTTTTATTGCATCTGACATGGTCCCAAAATAAAAACTAAATTTATTTAAATTCATAAAAGAAGACACTCATCATATCAATCAATCACTGTACGCATTCAATTAATTTTAATGGATTTTTAAATACATTTATAGTACAAAAAAAAAAGCATCACTGACTCTAATAGCATCTTTGAGCGAGCAAGGCTTTATTTAAAGATATTATAAATAAAAAATTCAGCAGCTTCCAGTGGCTTCACCAGCAGTGCCGTCACGTGAGGCAGAATCTGATTTGTGCAACATGCTCCTGGAACAACATTCCAATCAACCAATCAGATTTGAGGGACTTTCAGATTGTATGTCAATTTTAAACTTACAACCAGGGTTAGGTGCTTCTATATCAGTGCTATTCACCTATCATTTCCCTCTGATTTTAGGGATAAGATATGGGTAGGGTTAGGTTTAAGGGTTACATATTCAGACAGGAATGTTGTTCCAGGATCAACAAAACATGTTGACCCAGGAACACGTCTAACTCGGCTAAATCAGGACGTGCGTCTGTGAGCATGTACTGTGCTGAAAACTATAATAGATGCACATTTCCAGAGTAGCTTTTGTTTCTCTGTAACCCGACGGCTCTATTTTGAAGTTTCCGGGGTGGCTTGTGCTTTAATCTTCACTTTCAAAGGGAATCATGTAGGCCTGTGGACAGACTTGTCTGTGACTTTGAGCTTAGACAAGAGTGGTTCAGTCTTTCTCTTGTAGCTAAAACCAAGCCTAAATGCTGACAAAGTGTGTGTGTGTGTGTGTGTCGTGCGTGTGTGTGAGGGGGCTGAGCTGTACCGTGGCTGCAGGCTGTACATCACTGTGGAAGAGATGCTGTCTTTGTGCAATTTTCTGTTACGTGTGGCGTTACATGCCAAGTATCAGCAGTCATCAGAATCCCTTATCTTTCCTCGAATGTTCCAGCGCTGTTCTGTGCCTCGGGAGCCATGAATTATTTATCTCTAAAAGAGGGGGGAGAGTGAAAAATTGGTTGAAAGGATAATCAGAATGGAGGGATGGGATAAAAAAAAAAAAGGAAATCCCACTAAAATCCCACTGCCTGTCCAAATTGTTCAATCCCTCTCTACATTTCAATCTATCCTATTCTCTCCCGTGCTTTACCCCCCTCTGTGAAGCTCTGATGATGTGCGTCCAAGAGCACGACTCGTTTTGTGAGGGATCAAGCTAACTTCCATCAGCAAATGCCTCGCACACAAATACACAAACCTGCAAAATTAGGGCAGACTGCCTAGAATCGAAAGCACATTTCTGTCCTCGATATTCAGTAACACTCCAGTCATGCTCAGTCTAACTCACATTTGTTAGGTGCCTCATCCATGAAATTTGCAATTAAGGCAATGTGATGGTCAATATTTAGACTGGCTATCCATTTATGGAGCTTCCACAAGCGAGATTTATGACTCAGATGTTGCTCTCTCATAGATCAGGAGGCATGAGATATCTACGTACTGTATCAATGTTTCTCCAAAAATCCCTTTGGAGAAATAAAAAGACAGAAATGAGAGACAATTGTTGACAATCAGTACAAGTAAACAGTGATAAATTGAATGAGGTGTTTAATGTGTCACCTGTGTGTGTGTGTGTGTGTCACTTTAAGCGGGCAATACATCAGTGTTTTTTTTATATGATTTAATTTTATAATCATTAGTCATTGATGTAATTGTCATGATTGCACTCTAAAAAATGCTGGGTTAAAAACAACCCAAGTTGGGTTGAAAATGGACAAACCCAGCGACTGGGTTGTTTTAACAATTGCTAGGTTAAAACAACCCAATCGTTGGGTTAAAACAACCCAATCGCTGGGTTAAAACAACCCAATCGCATTTTTTAGAGTGTGATATTATAATTTGATTTATATCAATTTTCATTTAATTAATTTGATTATTATTAATTTATGTAATTTTATGTTTTTATATTTTACATGACTTATTATTTGACTCATTTCCTTGCTATTGTTGTTTAATCTCATGGTTGTGTGGTTTGAAGGGATGTTTGTCTTCATGAGTATAGGAGAACGTCTCCATTTCATGGTTTTGGCGTCACATGACGATTTTGTGAAGCAGTAATTTTCCATTGTTTATGGTAACATGAGCACTGAGCATTGAGATTCATAACTAAGATTATTCAGTAAACTCTTTTATTATCATCACTTTGTCTCCTGCTTCTGCTCTTGTCAGTCACACTCTCCTGCTGATCTTTATCTTCTGGCAGGGATTATGCATCTGGGGTCAGAGCTATATATATATATATATATATATGTATATATATAAATGTACATTTTGAGGCATTGTTGAAATCTCATCAGAAACTCAATCAGACAAATTTGAGATTGCTGTGTTTTCTTTTTATTCTAAAAGAAACAAAAAACAAAACAAAACATGAGTTCTCTGATTTAATTGTCCAGGACAAACAATTGACATATCATTTATTAACTAGCTTTTTATATTTTTAGGTTTTATTTTAGTGCTTTTGCTATGTGCTTTTGATTTTTATTAGTTAAAACTAAGTTTATAAAAATTAGTTTATAAGTCAGTTAATTGCCAATGAAAGTTTTTATCAAATATTTATATTGTACTTTATTGTAGCTTTATTTCAGTGTTTTAAATTTTTTGTTTTTTGTTAACAATAAAACACTAGGTCTGACAGCAAATATATCTCATACGTGCTTTTCTTCTTCTGGGTTTGACTTTGGCCAATAACCATTTGCATTTACAGGTGGAGGGAAATATACCATTGATTAGACAACAGATGAAAATAAGATTTGTCCTTAAATGTTTGTATTGGGATTTATATACAGTACATCCACTTAATTTTTAATAGACGGTTTCAACGACAACAACATAAACAAACGTTACTGCGCATGCGCAAATTTGACGTCCACAAAGAATCAATAACACCAGATAAGCTGCGTTATCTTTCTTATGCACTATCATTCAGATGAAAAGATGATAACGCATGATAACCCCCTCCAGGGTTAGTTCACCCAAAACTGAAAAACCTGTTATTAATTACTCACCCTCAAGTCGAGCCCAACCCGCAAGACCCTAGAGAAGAAAAATATCTTAATTTGTGTTCTGAAGATGAACGAAGTGAACTAAGCCTTTAAGGACCGTGTGATGCCGTTCTCTGTAGTAGCGGCTAGCTTGCGCGCTCGCCTTTCAATCATGCAATGCGTCTGAATAACGTGTTTCTTTGGTTCATAATGTTGGGAAACTTAAACTTGTAGATAAAGTACCTTATTTGAGATTGATTGTATATGAATGCAGCAGAAAAACCCCGTGCTCTATGGGCACTGCCATTAATAGAGCATAAAGAGAAAGTTGTTTTACACTCCGTGATAAAGGCCCATTACATACCCAATTTAAATATTTTGCGGGAAACGCAAATCCCATCAGTTATCCAGATGGCGACCACTTAATGTGAACAAATGCAAACGCGCTGTGTCCTGATCAACATGATTGCATGTTAATGCCAAGTGTAAACGCACCCAGAATAAGTTACCTCGAGATAACAAATAAATAACAAGTAAATGACATTAGACGCTGCTCTCGTATGCACTCAGACTGGATATTTACGAAGCATTCAAGGCTTTTTGGTGAGTCGCACACACTGTTTTGGCGCTGGTGTTATATACTCTCTACTTGATCATTAATATTTATATAAATTATATCCAAGAATAGTACGTCAAAAATGTGTTTTTACGGAGTAGTGCGCCATACTAGCCAGACCAATAAACAAACACAGACCGGAAGTTAACTTCGGGCCAGACGCGTAACCATGGCAACGCGCGTGCGTCCAATGAAAGTTTTCCTGTGTATATTTTGCTGTATATTAGGTTTCATTTATTTGTTTCGTGTACTTTTTTTTCATTCACCCTTCTGTGTAACTGACCAGTCTACCTTATTTATTTATTTATTTATTTATGTATGTTGCTGTTGATTTGATGTCCACTTACTGGTGTATGGCTGACGGTTTGTCTACATCATTTTGTATGTTAAAAAGATGAAAGACATGAAGGCAAAAATATTGTTAGCATTCTCAGGATAACATGGTTTCCAGGGTGTCCTATGATATTCTTTGTTACCTTAAAGATCGATTTTTACTTTATCTAAACCCCTAGAAATAAATTGTGTTGCGGCAACCTAATTTATTTGGGTTAATCTAGTCACATTAATTACTTTTACCGGTAAAAGCAGTTTACACTGTTGATATGGCTTGGCTCCTTCAATTTAAGTCTCTGGGATTTAATAATAACCTGTTTTATTTATTGCTCTACAAAAAAAAACCCTGGTAAATCTGGTCGGTGCAGTTAAAAGAGCATCTCTCCGATGAGCTGATGCATTCATATCGTAGGCTGAAGTGTGTGATTTTTGCACCATTAGCATCAAACAGAACTGCAAAAAACGATTGTGTTTCAAACACTCCCATCCTCTCTCTAATGTGTTTGTGGGGAGGGATGAAACAAAACCGAAAGAGCTTAAAGGGATAGTTCACCCAAAATTTAAAATTCTGTCATTTACTCACCCTCAAATCGTGTTTCTTTCTTCTGCTGAACACAAAAGAAGATGTTTTAAAGAATGCTGGGAACCAGACAGTAGACGCTAGCCATTGACTTCCATAGTAGGAAACCTGTGTCCACATCTGGTTCTCAACATCTTCTTTTGTGGTCAGCAGAAGAAAGAAAGTCATACAGATTTGGAACAGCTTGATGGCAGAATTTACATTTCTGGGTGAACTAGGGGACAGCAGGGCACAACCTAACGTCTCAATTTTCAGAGTATTTATTTTTTCCCACATTAATTTCACACATGTCTAGTACAATTATGCGGTTTTGTGAATACGTTTTTCTTGATTTACCCCGAAAGAATGGAACATTGCAACATGACTAAATGACAGCTTAAAATGTTATCTGATATCATCCAAAAAAATACAAATATACAAGACAAACTAAAATATTTTGTCAATAAAATAATGCCATTTTTTAATCATTAAAAATAAACAAATTTTTGAGTTTGACAAACACATCGCTAAACACAGCATAGTTCAAAACATAATAATAATGAATCATTCCTGAACATTGACTCTCAGTCATTATTCACCCTTCTCTCATGGTTTCTCAATAGAATTAATAAAAGTATAGAATATAATAGTGTGGTTCTGATAGGGGCTCATCGTGACAACATGCCCCGCCTGCACAACTCCGCATTAAAGAACCATCTCAACTGTTCAATAACAGATATAAGATTACAATAATATCAGATTTGTCTGATTTGAGATTTTAAGAAATGTACTTTTGCTATGGCTAAATAAATGTTCAGTGATATCTTCCAAAGATTTCTTAAGTTTTGGCGCAATTTTTTTCTCTAAATAGTGTTGATATGGCAACTCGTATACACGACGTTTCGTCATCCTGGCATGTGTTAAACCAACTAGGTTAGGTTGTGCCCCGCTCTCCTAAGCATTAGCGAGAGAAGACCTCAATCAATGTGTTTACTTTGAACCCAAATGAGGAAAAGCAGGCAGATGAGAATGAATGCCACTAATAAATAAAGGGTCAAATGTTGGGAGGAAAAAGCAATGTAGAAAAGGTTTCAGTGAAACAAAGAGAGCAGCCTGTGGGGACTGAGTCATGAGTGCTTTTAGCCATCTCAAGAGCTGTAACCTAAATTAGAGTGAGGCTGCTAATGATTATTTATTTAGCTGCTCTTCCCACACAAACACATACAGGCAAAGGTTTGGATCGGAGACACCTCCTCGTTCTCATATACTGCTGTTTTCTGCTATTTGGACTCACAGTAAGATATGAGAAGCATGGGAATTTTGTAGCAAGCAAACATGCTAGATCAAAATGAATTATCTGAGCGTTTATAGACATGTTCAGTAACTTCGTTTTGTTCTGAGAATTCAATGAGTGTCTCTCGCACAAACACAAACACACACATTTGGCCGTGAGTCAGACACACAGTGAGTTTCTCACGCTGACATAATCGCATTACAACAGATGAGAGCGAGTGAAACATCGCTGAGAAATGCTGGCGAGGTAGCATGCTTTAGGAGACAATACTGCTATTAGTGTGGGTCAGCACTGCCAATGATGACACAACGCTCTACAGCGCTCTCCTCCTCTGCTCTCCCGAAGACTGACGATTTTTACTTAGCACAGCAGTTTTTCTTCATTTCATTTCTGTATTACCCTTGGCGAGCCACCTCATTAAGAACAAGGGGAGAATGAGAGCTTAATGGATTAATTCAGCCAAAAATAATAATAATGTCATCATTTATTCACCCTCATGTTGTTACAAACCCGAATTATGACTTTTGTTCTTCAGTGGAGCACAAAAAAACACATTTTGAAAATGAGACTGGTCATTATTTTGTGTGCAGTAACAATAAATATGGAGGGACTAGAGCTTTCAAGCTTCAACATGAGCAAAAAAGCACCATAAAAATAACATAAATATGATTCATATGACTCGTGTCAGTGACTTTGAGAAGCACATTAGCCACAATCATTTAGACTAATTTTGTGAAATCAACTGACTCACTGAAAAGATCTGAATCAAACAAATGATTTAAACATGATGGTTTAAATGCACTTCAAAGTTAAACTTTAAACTGTCATGGAAAGTGTACTCTCATTAACTACTCTTAAGTTGTTTCAGTTTTTTTTGCATTAACGTTTGTCCGGGACAAGTGGATTTTTTGAAGGGGCAAGTGAAAGAGAATTTTACTTGCCCGACCGGACAATTAGTATCCTGATAAAAACGTCAAAAAATAACTAGGGAATCACCAAAATGCAAGAATGATTCTGCATTAATTTAGTGTAAGTGCCGATCGATAGTGGATAATAATATGTAATGTATAATGAACTGACGGTAACAAGGTTGAGCTGTAGGCTCGCGCAGCCTCTCGAGGACAAATCACAGCAAATGAGCGCCGCTCATACATACACGGTTAAAATTTGTTACGAATTGTGGAGTTTTTATATCTATAACAACCTATGATAACCTACAGTTAAGCAACATGACAGAACCAAGAGTGCTGTTTTCCTGAATACCATCACGACTGAAAATGACTCATATTATATATGACAGTTCCATAAACAATTAATTAGCATTAAGTCACTTACACTTTAGATGCAATATTGACTGTTTTTGTTAGATTTCATTCAGCAAAAAATCTTTGAAGTTCCTTAAACAAAAGATCACAGCAACAGTGTCACAGCAACAGTGTGTTACTGAATTATTCAGCGTTTTGAATGAATCGGTTGAATCAAAGATTCAATTACCTATTCTTCGTAAACCAACATTCTTGAATGAATCATCCGTTTGAATGAATCGTTTAAATGACTCACTCATTAAGACGGTCACCTGCTGCTGGTGGTTTAGTTTAATCTTTCCAACATTTCTTATTTGTATATTCAAACATTTAAAACAATCTCATAACATTATTTAATGCAGTTGTAATTTTTTTTGGTGTATAAATTATTTAATTTGATAGTCCCTTTAGTGCCTTATTCTAATTTAATTTCTAGATCAAATAAAAATAAATAAAATGAAAGCTGATGCATAGCATATATTTAATAAGATTATGTAAAAAATGCCCTTTATAAAAGGTAAAATCCGGACAAGCACATTTTTTACTCGGACAAGTGAGTGTCAGATTTACTTGTCCGAAGGACAAGCACATGAAAAGGCTTTAAGATTTGAAGTGCACATTAACTACAATTACGTGTAAACGATTTTTATTTTTGTGGGGTCAGCTAGCCTTTTAACAATCATTAACCAAATCAGATAAGAACATAATGACACACGGCGAAACCGTAGCTCACTTTAAACCTGCTCCATCACACGATATGCATTTGAGACTCACTCATGAGGCCAAACACACACCCACACAGAGTACAATGCGTGTCTTTATTATGGTCTACCTCACAAACACATGCAAATAGGGTTCTCAGTGTATGCTATTATCCTTCCCTTCCAGATTCACACATTCAAGGGATTTTGTGAGGTTTAGTGGGATTCTGATGACTGTGAGGAAGCTGAGAAATAATGAAATAAATGCCGAAGTGGCCATTTAAGGGGATTAGACTCACAATGGGAACACCTTTCAGAAGAGGGTGAAAGCGGTGTGTGTCTCAGACTCTGTGGCAATTAAAGTGATTAATACTGTGAACCAAGGAATGGAAGGGAGATTTGGTAATGGAGGCAGATTAAAAGTAATTGTCAGAGAACCTGACCCTGGAGAGGAGAAGAGAGAAAGGCAGACAGAGTGAGATAATAAAGAAAAAGAGACATACAGAACGGCAGGAAAAGACAGAACGATGGCATAAATCAAGGCACTATATAGATAGAGGGAATCAGAGAGAGGCAGAGTTGGACTTAATGACCAGCAGAGTGATTAAAGAGGGAATGAGAACAGAACGACGTCTCTCCTTCAGAAGAATCTCTTTCCTGGCTTGAACTCTCCCCGAGGTGGAGTCTGATTTTTGCCCTTCATGTTAGATCAGAGAGAATAAGTCTGTTTTCTTACCACTACATATCATCTCCTAGGGCGTCTTTACACTGCAGCGTTAAGGCTTCTCTGAGGTGGCTCTGTGTCTGCTCCAAAATCTGTGGAAGAACACAAGCTCTTAATATGATAAATACTATTTACTGTTACTTTTAAAAAAGACAATATTTATACATTAATTTTCGATTTCTTTATCAACTATATTTTCATATTTTTGTGGCGTCACTAGAACAAGTGTGATTTTACGTTAATACAACAGTTCAGAGTTAAGTTAAAATGGAGTTAACTTACAGTATTTCCAGCTAATTGGTCTATTTTTGATATTTTTATATTGCAAAAACAGTACGAGTAGTATGCTATTTTTACGAATTCACGAATCAGTTGACTGAATGACTCAATAGCCCAAAGTATACTTTGGTTTTTAAGTGTACACTAGGTTATACATAATGCACATGACATGCATAGTGTACTGGATACTGTACTTTTACAGCTTATGTGTGCGCCTTACGACCCATTCACGCAGCCAGCGATCGTATGTATGTCGCTAGTCTCGGTACTGTGAAGACGCTTGTGGGCGTTACCTGTGCTGTCGCTCTAATGTTATTGGTAAACTGCATGTCTGGCCACATCTTAAGAAAATGAAATATAAAATCATTCTAATTTAACTAGGAATTAGACTTAAAAGAATTAAAAGTAGCATTCTGCTGTTGGAGATATAAACAACCGCAGTGCTCAGTGCATTTAATCATTAAACAGGTTAACAATCGATCAATTAACAAATTAAACTCACTCATACTGTCCAAAATGACGTCATTCGAATTTGACAAATAATCAATTAATAATCAACATAGTGCAGGAGAAACTATAAAATGAACTGCAGCAATGCTTAACTGTTCACTGCATCATATAACAACACAAGTTATCAATGTATGAATCAAACTCACTAAGACATTTTATTATATTCATGTATGTGGTTACAGTCAAATCATATAAAACGGTGAAATCGCTCCGGTCCTGTCTTGCCTGCACTCGAGACGGTGATGTGGTTCACTCCTATTGGTTGACCCTTGCTCAATTTGCTGCTCAATTCACCCTTCACCGGAGTTTGATTGACAGGTGATCTGACCAATCATAATCCGCCATCTGCCAACTCCGCCATTTTTGTCCGGGCAGTCGAGAGTTTGTAGATTAACATTGGTGGACTTGAACTTGAAAAACGGTGTGTACTGACAATCTAACATCTTTCCGCGGTTGAAACAACATTCCTTCTTAAGTTCATTCACGTTTATTTGATGCTATAAATTAACTAGAAGGAAGAGATGATCGGTTCACGAGCAGCTTTAACTGAGGCACTACAGACCACACATTAAAGAGCCACAAAACGGTATTTATTGTTTACATTTCTTAAAAAAATGTCTTGTGTTGTCAGTATCCTCTTTGCTCTGTTTTTCACTGCATGAGAATGTGTGTGGTGTGAGAGCGCGGTTTGCCGGACAGAGCAACAGTAACTAAAGGGGGCGGGTCTTTTTTGTGAACGGTCAGTTGCATAAAGTAGAAATTTCTGAACTTTTGTCGAGTGACATTATGTCACCAGTGGTCACTGTCACGCTCGTCTCCGGAAGTCGCCAGCCCTCCATTGAAAATGAATGGGATAATGTTGCTTTGTCGTTGCGGTGTGAATGGGGCTTTACATTGCACTAATTAGTTTGTTTACCCCAACCCAATGTTTCACACTTAAAAAAGAAAGGATGAGACAGAACGACAACAAACTACTAGAGCAACAACTAGCTATACATGACAACCGTGTGAGGGGATTCACGCAACTCTAATTTACACTGGTACAAAGACATTTTTAATCGGTCATAACTTCTGGTGAACACTACTTAAGGCACAAAGAACTTACGTTTTGGGATTGACGTTTTTTTTTGCGTCCAATGTAGACAGCCTGTCTACTGTTGCACTTCATGTCAGCGCTCTTGGAATCAACCAGTTTCCGTGTAAATGCCTATCATCCCAGTGCAATCTAATTTCCTGTATAAATGCACCTGGGAATGAGTTTTAGGCTGACGCTATCACTGCATTGCTACATGAGAATTACAACAGGATGGACTAGAAAGAGAGAGAGAAAGAGAGGGACTGATATAAAAAGGAAGCGTGGTTGGCGTAGGAGCAGGTGAGTGAGAGTAATAGATGGAAATGTGTCTCATGAGAAACACAGAAGAAAATGGAGACACAGGAAGAGGATATTTGTGGATGTGGAGGTCTTTAGTGGTGTTCTCCTCCACTTGCGGCTGCTGTCGTCCTGAAACTGAATGATTTATTAAAGAACGAGAGAGGAAAGGAGGGGACAGAGAGGGCAGCCAGGCGAGGCCTGATTAACCGGAGGAGGGAGAGAAGACAAGCATCCCTCTATTATTCATTACTCCAGAGGAACAGAGAGAGGGACAGGAGGGTATGAAGAGCAGAGCTGGAGATAAAGAGAAAAACAGGGAGAGTGGAGAGAAGAAGAAGATGGAAAAAGATGGGGAGATATTTTTATATGGCACTCTTTTGCCCTATTTTGAGAGCCTCACGGACTCATGCATGCTGAGAGTGTATGCGTGTCATACCGACGAGCTGTTTAATATCTATACATACAGTGCAAATTATAGGGGCGGCTTGAACCAAAACCGTAAACACATATTAAGGATTGAGTGAACCAAATGTAATAACCCGAGTCAACGATGTGGCAGTGTTCATTTGTCTACTGTATTGCCTACAGTGGCGTGTTTATGGTTATTTACTTAGTAGCTGCAAATGAGAAGTAAAAGAAAGTAAGAATAATTATGTATCCATGAATCATAAGGTGCAGTGTGAGAACATACAGAGAGGCAATATTTCGCTGAAATTTGAGTCTCATAATATAAGTGTAATTGCATCTTGCCAAACAACAGAATAATGAAGTGTTGAATTGAACATATGAAAATATCTGTTCAAAATGACTAAAAAATAAGCTTTCGAGAAGCATTATATTTCTCTTGATATTAATAACACAGAAAATAATTAATATTACAATTGGTATCTCGCCATTAGACTACAAGTCAGTCAAATGGAATACATATCCATTCAAATCATTATCAAATGGGATTTAGCCAAAATAATTTAGTCTTTTTTTTTTTTAATTAGAAGTATATTTTGTAGGCCTGCACAATATATCGAAATATCGCAAATGTACATATCGTTAGGGTTGGGTACCGTAACCCGGTGCCGTACCGATATAACCGGTGTGTACCGGACCGAATTAGAACGCAGATTTTGGTGTCTCTTGAATTCAAACGTGCTTTCGCGCTTTGACTGGCGCCGAGCCAGAGACAGACACGCTCAGCACTCGTCACATATCTCAACTATTCAGTGTTTTCAACCACATCATGTTTATTTCAGGTTCCAGACATTTAAATGCACATGCGTACTAGCAAAAAACACACACTTTTCTCTATGGAAGCGGCAATAACAATCCTTTCAGACAGTTATAATTTGCCTACGTGTCTTATTTATATCAAATACACATTATATAGTCAACTATATAGTTTACTCTATTCTTCTCCCAGTTCACCGGTCACTTACTTTCATGCGTTTTGTGAGACGTGATGTAAATCCGGCAGATCTGCAAACTAACATGGCGCATTATAGATCAACTAACACACATTCACTTACACATATTGGACAATCAGAATATCAGATAGTTCATGACATAGTTAACAAGTTTGTGTATTTTGGATAAAACCGATAGCCCTCGTCTGTGATACAGCGCTATTGCGGCCGCTGTGTGTCATGTGAGAAGCATGATGCGTCGCCATGGAAACAATAAGACGATGCGTTCTAAAATATTTAGCCAGAGAATATGGTCATATTTCTGCAAAATAAAGCTGAACCTTGAAGAATGGTTTATAGCATACCAAGAATATTTTGCTGTTATTAGTGCTGTAACTTTTATTTAGTGTTAAATTAGGCCTGTTGTAGTTGGGTTAGGTGGCTTCGGTTTTACTGTGAATTTGTTGTTTGGTATTTATTTATTTATATATTTAAGTATACTTTAAAGTTTTAATAAATAGTTCCAATTGAAAGAATTTATGAAAAAAAATAAAATAAAAAGCCATTCTTTATTGTCATCCATTTTGTGGCTCTTTTTTTAACTGAAAGTATCGGTTCAGGCACCGGTACCGTTTTAAAAGTATCGGTCTGGCACTGGTATCGTAAAAAACCCAAATGATACCCAACCCTACATATCGTGATATGCATATCGCAACGGCACGCAATATCTGAATGATTTTAATAGGCCACTTCGACATTGTGAAGTGTACGTTTTAGATCGACGCATATAGCAGAGAATAGATTCAGCACACGACTTATGTGACTTGCTTGACGTTAAAAGAGTTATTAAACGCAATAATTGCGAACTGTCAAATACACACACAGTTATGTCAAATTGTCTCAATGTAAACACAGTCGGTTATGCTTTAAGTGAACAATATCAGTTTTAGGTTGATATATATTACGAAGTCAAGCAAAGAGTTGTTGGTATTTAAATATTGGCATTACATTTTTTATTGGTTTACATTGATGTTAAAATTGTATTGTCAGATTTGTGACATTAATCTTTGCTAAAACACTGCTGGTCACTTTCAGAAGTTGTAGCGATGCTTTCTTTTCCCAGAGAGACTGTGAAACACACATCTAAATATAATTTAAATCGATTTTACACACTTAAAGCAATATCGTATCGCATATCAAATATCACATTATTTAACAAGGTACTGCATATCGCATTTTTCTTCAATATCGCACAGCCCTAATATTTAGTTTCAAAATTGTATAACTTTAGCTAACTGGTTAAAATTTGATAATTACCTAAAGACTTTCCTTCTAATACAATTTTAGACATGTGTAATATATTCTTCTCAACTGCTATGTCACTGTGCTGTGTATTTTGGTTCATCATAGTTTCACCATCGGGTTTTGTTGCCACAATTACTGACTGCAATCAGTTCATGCTCATCATGTTAAACAAACAAGATTTGTTTTCATTTTTTAATTAGGTTCACTGAGTTTGTTCAGAGGCACACGCACTGATTAAACACTCCTAAAAGGAAAACGAAAAGCGTTAGTAATGGTATAATTTGCTGCACTGTCTGTCCTGTACATATGCATTAAGAAATGTGCTTGTTTACAGAAAGATCTCCCAAGTGTCCATCTTATAAAGCCAATATCTTCTGCGGTAATTACGCGGCACATGGCCTTTAATGCTTTATAGATGCACATTCAACATTTATGACTTAAGGGACAGGGATCTGGTGCAAGGAGGGGCCGTCTGGGTGATGTGTGAATGATAGCTTGCGTGAGGGCCCCTAAAACTGGGGCGAAGGTTTATCTTCCAACAGGACAACGACCCTAAGCACAAGATAGCAAAGGATTGGCTACGGGACAACTCTGTGTGTGTCCCTAAGTGGCCCAGCCAGAGCCCAGACCTGAACCCGATTGGAGAGATCTGAAAATAGCTGTGCACTGACGCTGCCCATCCAACCTGATGGGAGCTTGAGAGGTCCTGCAAAGAAGGATGGGAGAAACTGCCCAAACATAGGTGTGCCAAGCTTGTAGCATCATACTCAAGAAGACTTGAGGCTGTAATTGGTGCCAAAGGTACTTGAACTAAGCATTGAGTACTAAGTACATGTGATTTTTTTTTTTTTTTTTTTTTTTTTTTTTCTAAAACTATTTGCAAAGATTTGCTTCTTTCACGTTGTCATTATGGGGTATTGTTTGCAGAATTGAGGAAAAAAATAATGAATTGAATCCATTTTGGAATAAGGTGCTTAATTCACGCATCCGTACGCGCTCTCAGACGCGCGTGCGTCACATTAACGTTTCTGATGCCAATCTAGTAGACATCGCCCCAACACAAGTTCATATAGCGTATTAATAAAAACTATAATAGCTACAGTATGTAAATAGTTCTAAAATAACACTGCTTATAGATGGTTTCATCGAACGCACGCTCGTTGCCACGGTTACGCGCCTGGCCCGAAGTTAACTTCCGGTCTGTGTTTGTTTATCGGTCTGGCACTACTCAGTAGAAACACATTTTTGACGTACAATAATTGGATAACACGATATAAATGAAAATGATATTATGAAACAAAGAAACACATTATTCCGATGCATTGCATGATTGAAAGGCGAGCGTGCAAGCATTTATATAGGCTATTGTACAGAAAACGTCTTTAAAGGGTAGGGTCATTAATTACTCACTCTCATGTCGTTCAAAACACGTCAGAGTTTCGTTGAAGATATTTTTCTTCTCTAGGGTCTTGCGGGTTGGGATCGACATGAGGACGAGTAACAGGATTTTCAGTTTTGGGCGAACTAACCCTTTAAGGGGGGGCGTTTCCCCCACTCTATATTGCAGACAGAAATGGGATATTATTTATAATAAACATGCTGAAACAATAAAAACATATAAATTAAGATAATGTTGCACAATTAAAATGAAATATGATAACGCATAAGAAAGATAACGCAGCTTATCTGTTGTTATTGATTCTTTGCAGACATCTACAGGAAGTTAAGGTTGGGCCACACAAGCGCAGTAACGTTTGTTTATGTTGTTGCCGTTGAAAACGTCTATGTGAAGGATTGATGCTGTGAAATGTTAATGCCCCTCACCTGAGACCCGCAGTGACGGATTGATTGACAGCTCTCTTAACTCCCTATATACGCCAGCACGTTGCGGTATTGTTGTTCGTTACCACGGCAACCACTTGCGTGTCAGGGTTTGACATGACGGGTGGCAAAAATATTGTGAGAAAAGCCTGACGTGTACTGACAACTGCATTATTTAACCGCATTTTCTTCATTAGAATTGATAGCAAGTGTCAAGCGAGTTTCATTCATAATGTTTCTACTTCATGTAACACGAGCGTTCACACTGGAGTGAACCATTTCTTAGGGCGTGGTGAGCTCGTGCCAGGGGCGTGGATAGTGAGCCGTTGGAAGAACCAACATACGATGACCTACAACATGAACAACATGATTTCTGCCCGAGTCCTGTCCCGATTCTTTTCCACCGGCTGTGAGGTGAAGACCACATGTCCCAAGATTCTGCGCTCAAGCTTGGTGTCATCAAACTACGCCTTTGTTTTGAATAGGCGACCTCTAGTGGACGGAAAAGTTACATAGTGCACCTTTAAGTGGACATGCCAAATCAGATTTTTTTTTTCAGTTTGAATAGACATGACGCCTCTGAAATCAGTCAACAGTACGCTGTCGATATAGAGTTTTATCTGAAGTCATGTCATGCACATGTCAGACAATTAGACTTTATGATGCATTTGGTCATGCACACCAATAATTTATCTTTATGCTATTAATCTTAAACACTAAAATATGGATCACATTCATATCCAGCTGACAGGTTTCCTTTTCTCCATTTACACATGAAGAGGGAGGAAGATATAAAGAAAGAGAACAGCCTTTAATTTCCATTTTCCACTCATTTTTTCCTTTAGAGACATCAGAAAAGCCCATCTGTTGGAGGCTGATTACACATTTATTTGTTTTGAGGTGCACATACACTGTCTTGTCACGTCAAGCGGGCCTGTCAGGAGCTGATGGGCCAAAATGCCATCTCTAATAATGGCCAACTCGTCTCTAGACTAACAGTCTGTGTCTGAGAAAGGGGAAGGGAAAAAATGGGGGGGGGGACCGACAGAAGGAAAAAAAAAAAAAAAAATCACAGAAGGAACGGAGTGAGAGAATCAAGAGAGAATGAAGCAGATGATGGCTGGCAGTGGAGTGGAACTCAACATGGCAAAAAAACGAGGTATGGGAAATAAAGGGATGAGGTCAGAAAAGTGGGAGAGACTAAAAAAAGCTGAAAAGCATTCAGGTGTGCCTGTGGATATGAGGTTTGGTTTGTTCTGAAGGGGGCACGCTCTCGCTGTTCCGAGTTTTCCAAAGCACTCTTTCCCTCCTCCCTCCATCATAATGGGGTTCCAATGAGGCATCAAATGAGTTCTACCTTCACACAATCACTATTCGATACAAAGCCCAATCACAACAGCACCAGTCCTACACACAGACCATAAAAAATAACATGGACAACACACCTTCACTCTCTTCCACTGTAGATAAGCGAAGCCGCCAATGTCCAAATATAGCGCTGACAACATGGAGCCCGAGCACTAGTAAGCGTGAATTGAACAACTCATGAAATAAACAGTTATGGAAATGTAGAAATTAAAAGTTGAAGGTCCAATCTCCTCCCGAAAAAAATGTCTGTTGGTGCCGCAGTGACTACTTCGCCCAATCATGACGTCACACTTCTGTTTTTATAGCACCAAATAACTAACTAAAACCAAAGTTGCTTTAAGAAAATTTTAACCTATATCAGCGTGATAAAACTACCTAAAATGACAGGAAATGTTTGTTTTATTTTAAGTGTAATTAGATTTTTTTGGTTTGTCTCACGTCCCATTAGATTACATGGAGAGGGCGGGGTTTATGACCTATACTGCATCCAGCCACCTGGGGGCGATCGAACCGCTTTGGCTTCACTTTTCAGGACTTGTGCGGAACACTTGGTCCTACTTTACATCAAACATTCTATGCATGTATGAAGCAGTCCCGGCGCCAGGACACACAACTTGGGCGGGCTTTTATAATTCTCAGATGGGGCTTGTGGGTTGGCGTTGGAACCATTGTACCCACCCACTTCTTAAGACCAATGATACCGGACCCACTCACTTTTACCGTCTCTAAATCAGCACATGTCTGTTCACCTACCCCGAACCGATGAGCACTTTATAAACACGTTAGATGCTTTATTTCCACTTTTCGAATATTTTCTTCGTTTTTATTGAAAATAAATGCCTTTCCGATCTGAAATGTGACGGGAAAAGGGAGTAGAGCGAGTTCGGCAAAAGGCGGATTTGAACCTTGGGTCGGTTTGCATCAAAACACCCATGTTTGAAGTTATATTGGGAAGAGGGGATTTTTTTTTTAGATAAATGCAATGCTTTCGCGAGAGAAATATAATTTTTCTTACCAATTCTAATTTTGTACAGTACCTTAGGGGCTCCACACTTTTGTATGAAACAGGAGGGAGCAAATCCGCAAGGGGAAAGTAGCGCTGGCTTCCGTTTCTCTGGTGAACGGTCAGCGTTGCCATGAGCGACTGTGAATATTAGTAATGTCGCTGATTACTGCCTTTGACCAATCAGAATCAGCTTCTTGTTTATATTGCAGAATTCATTATAAATGATTTGCCTGAGCAGATTATTATTTATTCATTTTGCCCTAATCGAAAATATCTTCCCCTCAAACTTATATTCACATAAGTTGACCTGTGAACATTAACCAAAGCTCAACGCGCGAGAACACTGAACTGAAGCTCAAACGTGCTGCGTAACACGAGAATGAACCTCATTGGTTTCCACGTCAAACGAACATGCTTGAGCTTCTGTTTACCTCAGCTGATGTGAGCTGATTAATGTTTTTATGTGAATAAAAGCCTAAATTAAATCTGTTCATCATATAGAGATCAAGTCAGTTCAGAAAATTTGGACTAAACCGCTCAATTCACATGGATTACTTTTACAATCTCTTTAGGAACCTTTTGAAGCGTCAAAGTGGTAGTTGCGCAGCTGTCAATGGCGATAGAAAGCTCTAAGATTTCATGAAAAAATATCTTAATGTGTTCTGAAGATGAACGAAAGTCTTAACGGGTTTGGAACGACAAGAGGGTGAGGAATTAATGGCAGAATTTTCATTTTTGGGTGAACTATCCCTTTAAGACAGAAAACTTTAAGCCTTGTAACAAGACCAACACTGTAACAACGTTAAGGCATATTAACCTGCAATTCAACTTTCTTCTCTTTCTCTAAAGTTTTCTCTTACCGTGTTGTGTTCTTCAGAGCAGTGTGCTTGTCAAAACGGTGGGAAACACCTAAACTTATAGTCATAAAATAAATGTACGCCATAAAATAAATAAAACTGAAGAGCTCCGAGGCTATTTTAACCAGTCGCTTACTTGACAATGAAGCCGTTGAAGCAGCATCGTTTCAAACGCAAAAAGGCGCCAGTTACTCAAATTTCAGTTCGTATGACGAGAGTGAGATCGCGGAGTGATACAAGAAACACTAAAGTAGTACCGGTAAGTATACGTGGTGCTTTATTTATTATAAAAATATTTAAACAAAAATAATTTATATTTAATACACGCTTGATAAAAAGGCGGCAGTTACTCAAACTTCAGTTGTATGACGAGAGTGAGATCGCGGAGTGATACGAGAAACACGAAAGTGGTACCGGTCAGTATGTGTGGTGATTTATTTATTATAAAAATATTTAAACAAAAATAAATATTTAATACACGATCGATTAAAAGGCGCCTGTAACTCAAAGTCTCAAACTTCAGTTGTGTGACGAGAATGAGATCGCGGAGTGATACAAGAAACACTAAAGTAGTACCGGTAAGTATACGTGGTGCTTTATTTATTATAAAAATATTTAAACAAAAATAATTTATATTTAATACACGCTTGATAAAAGGCGGCAGTTACTCAAACTTCAGTTGTATGACGAGAGTGAGCTCGCGGAGTGATACGAGAAACACGAAAGTGGTACCGGTCAGTATGTGTGGTGATTTATTTATTATAAAAATAATTAATATTTAATACACGCTTGATAAACTCTCGCGTAGAACACTCTCACCATGCGCTGAGGACATTTGCCTTTGTTATACAAGTACTTTAGCTCCATACACGAGTACCCAGCTGTGACTATTATAGTGCACAGTGATGTTTACTTAGCCCATGGTTCTCAGAACACTGTATTCAGGAGAATAAAGCCCCTCGAGGCTTATGTAATCTTACCACAAGCATAAAGATATTACAAGCAAATAGAAAATAAAAGCTTTGGATGACACTCCAGTTATTCCAGTGTAGGTGGTGGCTTTGTGTTATTAACAGGCTATGCCCAGAATTATATTTGCATATGAGTATATGAATACCTTTCATAACATAATGTCAGCATGCATCTTTTGAGTGTGGTGGAATGAACGAGTCTATCTGATAGCAGGCTGATCAAAGGAATCCTCAGGAACTTAATTAACAAGATTAATTACTAGCTTGCCTTAATTAAACCAGAGTAAACATAATAATGCTAAATAACTGATTAATCAAATATGCTTCAAATATTATATTCCCCATCTCTATTGAATATTTCAAACTCATTAATCAAAATACATTGGATTTATATACCTGACCAAGAGGTTGAAGAAAATTAAGCTCATATATCATTTGCAGACTTGCAGACATGAATAAATGAAAATGCTGCTCTGGTGACCTCTAGGGGTGATGGGTGCAAAATGTAAATGTGTTTTGTGTGATATCAAAACTGACTGAGCTTTGCCCTCTGCTGTGGGCTTGAATGCATTGTGTGCAATAAGCTTTATTAGCAATTATGTACGCCCTGTAAAGAATCAAACAAACCACAAATGTACAATTAGTATTTATTTATGTTTCTTTTGTGCAAGAGTATTACAGAGAGTAACAATTTGTCATTGTCTTCTTAACAGTCACAGTCAGTGGATTCAACAAGGCAACACTCACGCTCGCACACACACACACACACACACACACACACACACACACACACACACACACACACACACACACCCACACACCCACCTCGAAAGCAAACTTCCCTCACATCAAAGCAAATATTTAATATACAACCCACATGGAGAGTATACTGTTATGCAAAGAAAACATTCACTCATATTTCATACTAAGTTACTATGAAAACAGAGATAGAAATAGCAAGTTAAAACATTACATAAAAAATAAAAGGCTAATGTTTTGGTGTGGAATACTGTACAAAAAATAATATTAAGCAGAGTTAGGACACCAGTTACTCAAATGCATCTCTAAAAACCCTTTTTATTATTTTTATGTAACATTACTGATTAACAACGGATAAAACTAACATGCATAAAAAAGCAATACTGACAGACTGATGAATTCCTTTCTGCTCAGTGCTGAAAAACATTAGCCTTTCCAAATAAACAAATAAGACGTTCATACATTTATTATCAAACCCAGTCCAGTTTGTTCATACAATGAAACTAAGTCCCTGCTCTCAAATGAAATCGGCAGCATGCTCTGATTTACAAGCTAATTTGTTCGTAATAACAGTTTTTCCATTGGTAAGGTCTAAACTTATATATCCACTATTCCCAGTGAAGTGACTTTGTCATAGTGTTCTTATAGTGAAAACTGAACTGAAGAAAAACCCATTGCATACACATATTCAAACACACATGTGAAACCTGCGTTCAGACTTGGCTGGCATGATTCAGATGCACTGATTGCTTATGTCTTTTATGTTAGTGGATGGCTTCAGCAGAGTGACTTAGGCCGCACTTTTGGAAAAAGCTGCATGAGAGAGAACAACAACAAAGACCTTTTAAAGACAGTAAAAATTAAGAGGATGTATGAAAGGTTGCTACACTTGACCAGACAAACAACATTTTAAACATTGCAGTGCGAGACACCAGCACATATTTTGTGTTTTAATTTCTTCTATGAACACTGTAGAAAGGCTTTTTTTAGAAAAATCACACTGTACCAGTTTGAACTGGCTTTTGGAACACGGTGTCTGGTTTTTTTTTTCTAGTCCAAGGTGGTCTTTAAAGGTGCAGTAAGCGATTTCTGAGAAACACCGTTGATATCTGAAATCAACCCAAACAAACACACCCCTCCCTTCATTGCTCCACCCCCAAAATGCATGAACATGCAATACAAGAGTGGATATCTCTTTATAGCCGAAGCGAAGCAAAATTATTGCTCACATATGGGGCAGAAGCACAACCTCTGTGTTCGTTTTCAGACCTTCCCGCGTAGATCTCTCCAGCTCTGGAAAGCTTTTCTAATATTAACGCAGGTCCTAAAGCTCTTGCCTGATCATAACCAACTCTTTTGTAATGTCTCTCTGTCTACAGCCGTTCTTCAAATGAAGAACTCTCTCTCCTCCTCTATCATGAGTGGACATGATGGGGGAGCTGCTGATTGGCTCACTCGCTCGCCCTCCCCCATCATGAGTGGACACACCCCCTACTGCTGATTGGCTCACTCACTCGCTCTCTCCTCCCCCATCATGAGTGGACACACCCCCTACTGCTGATTGGCTCACTCACTCGCTCTCTCCTCCCCCATCATGAGTGGACACACCCCTCTGCTGATTGGCTCACTCGCTCTCTCCTCCCCCATCATGAGTGGACTCGCCCCCTACTGCTGATTGGCTCACTCACTCTCCTCCCCCATCATGAGTTGGCACGCCCCCTATTGCTGATTGGCTCACTCGCTCTCTCCTCCACCATCATGAGTGGACACGCCCCCTACTGCTGATTGGCTCACTCACTCGCTCTCTCCTCCCCCATCATGAGTGGACACACCCCCTCTGCTGATTGGCTCACTCGCTCTCTCCTCCCCCATCATGAGTGGACTCGCCCCCTACTGCTGATTGGCTCACTCACTCTCCTCCCCCATCATGAGTGGACTCGCCCCCTACTGCTGATTGGCTCACTTACTCTCCTCCCCCATCATGAGTTGGCACGCCCCCTATTGCTGATTGGCTCACTCGCTCTCTCCTCCACCATCATGAGTGGACACGCCCCCTACTGCTGATTGGCTCACTCGCTCTCTCCTCCCCCATCATGAGTGGACTCGCCCCCAACTGCTGATTGGCTCACACGCTCTCTCCTCCCCCATCATGAGTGGACACCCCCCCACTGCTGATTGGCTCACTCGCTCTCTCCTCCCCAATCATGAGTGGACACGCCCCCTACTGCTGATTGGCTCACTCGCTCTCTCCTCTCCCATCATGAGTGGACACACCCCCTACTGCTGATTGGCTCACTCGCTCTCTCCTTCCCCATCATGAATGGACTAAGTTGTGCTGCTCGGTCTGGTCCACTTTCAACAGTATTTCTCAGAAATCACTTACTGCACCTTTAAACAGCATTTTTCAGCAAGTTTATTTTAGTAAGTGTAACTGCACTTTTAGAACCTTTTTGACTCAAAGACCAACCATTTTCAAACAATAATATGGTACATGTGCTTATTACAGTAATAACAGTAAATTATGCAAATAAAACAAACATAGCAAAACCAAAGCCCAACCATAACCATAGCCCAACAGTCATTACATTAATATTACTCAATACCTACAATGCAATTACACTTTAGCAACATCACCTTAAAATAAAGTGTAAACAAAATGATTCAAAGGCCTGCCCATATTGTCTAAAATATTTTTAGACTAAGTTTTTATTACCAGAAACTGGGAGTGTTGATATCTTACATTAAATGAATTAACCACAATTCATTTTTTTGATTCCAGAAGTTTCTGATTCACTATGTTCTTTAAATAAAACAATAGTTATTGAAGGGGGAAAGAAATCTCTTGATTGTTTTGTGTTTTCAGAATTTTAATTAAGTTATACTTTTTATATATAATTAAATAATATTTTAGGTCATCAAGTGGCCCCCTTGGCTGAGGCCCCGCTCAGTCCCCTAGTTGAGAACCATTGTATTAGACCATTATTGTATTTTCCCTTCTTACCCCAAAGTAGTTGTTTGGTACAAAGCCCTCTCTGCCACACAGTGAAGCCCACCACCAGTCCACCCCCTCAGGCTTCTGCAGGATGGTCACCATGTCTCCTTCTTTGAAGCTCAGTTCGTCTGGAGCCTGGGCAGGATATCCCCATAAAGCGTACACCACCCCACTGTTCTCTACGCCCATTGCTTCCTCCGCACCTAAACAAAAAACACACACATTAAAATGAGCATAATGGTGGCTGCCACAAATTAAACTGCCACATACATGACTGTACTCAAACTAGTGTTTGTGAGTTAATAAGGGTGTATTGCATGTCATCTCCACCCGACGGTTTATAAACTGGCTGACTTGTACTGACCGTTGTTTCCAACCCATAAGAGCTGATGGTACTATTAACTCAGGAATGTACAGTTCATTGTGACATGCTAAATATAAAGCTGGGAGTTGACACACATGTAGGCGTTACGCCTGTAAAAACTTGTGTTGTGCCATGTAGTTTACCTCTGTACACAAGTAATGTCTGTTTTCGTTTTTTCTCATGACATTATCCTCACCTCTCAGGAAGCTCTCACACTCCTCGAAGGCCGGGGCGTACGGGTCACACTTCTGTGACGCTGTGGCCCCATCGCTGTCTGTCACGGCCATCACCGCTGCTCCGTTCCGAACCAGAAACTCACACATTTTACGGTCATTACAGGATGCAGCACAGTGCAGAGGCGTCCTGCCATTGAGATGAGAGTGAATATAGAGTGTACATACATATGCAAAGTCATAGGCACAAACAGGGCTTTGACATTAACTTTGCTCACCAGTCACTGTGGTTAGTAGTTTTCCAAAGTTACTAGCCACTCAGAATTTTAACTGGCCACAGTTTGACATCAATACCATGGATATTTAGCAGCAGGTTTATTAGGGCTGACGCATGGATCCATTATAAAGTTACACACGCATTTTCTTTCTCAACTGTTTATGTTCACTTAAAACAGAACTGACTGTGTTTACCTGAATACTTGCCAAGACCGGCATTTCGTGTGTATTTTACTTTGTGCACGCACACTTTGGCTGTGAGCACAAAATCTGCGGAAATTAATAAATAATTTTTTATCCGAAATTCAAAATCTCCAACAATATTCATCCGGAGCAAATGAAATGAGTGAGTGAGGGGAGGCAGGTTTGTGTGTCACTCGCTGTCGGAGAGATGAGAGAGAGAGAGAGCAGCTGGTGTCGTGTGTCTATTCTGCAGAAAATGAGTATTGGAAGAGTTTCAGATATTTCAGTATCGATATGCATCAAAAAATCTATATTTTTGACAACACTACATTGCACTTAGTTTATTATTTAATTTGCCTTATTAAATAACTACGGTTGAAAAATGTATATATTACATATAAAAATCAACCTGCCAAAGTGGCTAGTAGGAGTGACTGTGTTACACACCACTGCTGAAATACACATACATACACACACACACACACAGACTCTTGTTAAATTGATCACTCACCATCCGTGACTGTCCGGAGCACTAACGTTAGCCCCTATCCGCACCAGGAACTCCACCACTTGTAAGTGTCCACCGCAGATGGCATTGTGAAGGGCTGTGATGCCTTCATCATTAGACTGGCTTGGGTCACTCATCTATACAGTGCACACACAAGTGCACTCTTAACATAGCAAACTGAAGAATTACACAACATTACATTTACAAGTATGGGATGCATTTTGACACTTGAATACTTTGAAATTTTTATTTTATTTTGTATTTTGATTTTCAGTATTAGTTTGATTCATCCACAACTGTTACATATTAACATATTTAATTAAATTTGTATTTTAATTTTATTGAGTTTTTGTTCAGATCTTAGTGCATACTTTTAGTAATTCCTTTGCACATTTACATTTTTCAAATTATTTTATTTGTTACATATTTTTTCACTTCTAGTTAAAATGTTTAATTTGTGCAAATAATTGCAAAACTTAAAAACATTAACTTTCCCCACCAGTGTTTTTTTTTTAAAACTTTTTTAATAAGTTGCCAGCCACCAGAATATTTTGGTGTATGAATATCTGAACAAACAATATATCAAAAGAAAGAATAGGCTCTGCTTTAAAAACAAAACAACAACAATCAAAAAAAACTTTATTCTAGCTTCATGCATTCTTTTTTATCAACATTTGAATGTGGGTAAGTTTCATAAAAAAAGAACATTCTGAACAAAAGCTGAGAAAATCAAAGACTACAATATGCATAAGCAATGCTTTTATTGCTTGTTTCTGCTCCTTTTTTCCTTGTCTTTTAATCCGGAGATTCTGTACTCGTTCAGAAGATGCCTAATAGCGCCCCCTACCGTATAATAGTGAAAATACGGAAAGATAAAATTCCGTCAATGGCAAGGAAAGAGTTAAATGCAATACATCTCAAGACTAGGGCTGTCACGATGTCAGACTTTCAGACTGGAAATAACCCTATACAGTGCTGATGCAAGCTAAGCAACCGTACTGCAAGGTACCACCCGAATGCCAAAGCAGTGAGACATACCTCCTGTGCAGCCCTCTGTACAGTTTCCAACTCTCCTACTAAAGACCCATCCAACATCAGAACCAGTGGGCTCAAGTGAGCTCTACGGCTGGAGGATTTATTGGCTTTGCTGCCCTTCCGTAAGATAGAGTGAATACCCTGTAAGAGTAGATAAGATTGAAAAGCAGATTAAAATCAAATATCCTCTTAACCGTCACTGGTGTCTACTGTTACTGAGCAATATGTAATCTGTCTGCCCTTCACCTTCTGGTTAGGAGAGACCTGTATCTCTGTGATTGGTATTGGATCTATTGTCACAGCAGACTTGGTACTCTCTTCTCCGTCTGAAGAGCTGCTGCTTTCAACCGCCGGTTCTTCCTTGATGCGGATGGTCTTCCGGCGAAACATTTTATTCATCATCTGCTTGTAAGGGTTGGGTTGGGAAACGGGCAGGTCATGCAGGGTCTGAGGAACATCGGCTGAGCCGCGTTTCTTCAGGGCCCTGGGGAACTCGGCCCGTATGCGCATCAGTTCGTCTAGGTCCGTGTCCATCTCCGTCTGCGGGGCCACCACGGGCTGCAGACGCGTGGGGCTGAGAGGGCGAGGAGGCATCTCTGAATCCTCCACTTTAGCCTCATCGCCTGCTTTCATGTACACCGTGCCATCTGTTTTACTTGGGTCCTGTCTCTCAAGCTCAGCATCAACATCTCCAGGGTGAAGTACTGTTTATACAACAAACAAAAATAGCATTTAAAACTGCAAATAAGTGTGTCCATAATAATAATCAGGGTTCCGACACATTTTCCATTTCAAAATTCCATACTTTTCCAGACTGAAATTCCCAAACCTCTCTGTAGATTTTTCAGATCTTATTTAACATAAATGTTTAATACAGCATTATTTTCAGCATTATATTTAGTATATGTGACCGTGGAGCACAAAACCAGTCATGAGTCTCACGGGTATATCTGTGGCAATAGCCAACAAAACATTGTATGGGTCAAAATTATCAATTTTTCTTTTATGCCATGATTAAAGATCATGTTCCATGTAGATATTTTGTAAATGTCCTACCGTGAATAAATATTATTAGTGGTAATATGCATTGCTAAGGACTTCATTTGGACAACTTTAAAGGTGATTTTCTCAATATTTAGATTTTTACACCCTCAGATTCCAGATTTTCAAATAGTTGTATCTCAGACAAATATTGTCATATCCTAACAAACCATACATCAGTAAAAAGCTTATTTATTCAGATAATGTATAAATCTCAATTTCAAAAAATGTACCCTTATGACTGGCCAGGGTCACATATTTAGTAGATAGTACAGTCATCTGTAAATATTCCTATTTTCTCTGGGCTTTTTCCATGATGAGAAGAAACCTAAAACGCTTTATAACTGGCATATATTCACCTCTGACACATCAGTTTGATACTGTAATCGATACTCTGCATAAGTATGGAAAAAGAAAACAAATAAAATTCCATACTTTTCCAAACTGTGTAAGAATCCTGAATAATAATAATTATTATATATATTTAAAATGTAGCTGCATGTGCCATGTTATTGGAAATGTAATCTTTGTATTAATGGTTTTAAAATAAATTCTTAAATGTAATGACTAAATTTAATAACGTCACATGACTACAAATGTTAAAAGTAATAGCACATTTTCTTGAATACACACATAATCAGTATTTTCAGAAGAAAAATGTAAATGGATTTTAAATAACTGTAAATAAATTAATAATTTACAAATATCACAACATTTTGTGAATTTGCACAACAGTGACGCTTTAAAACTAATCTGGCTTTTGTCATGTAATTGATAAGTTATCTGATATTGTAATAGAATAACAGGGGCCCACTTTATGATATCATTTCCTGTTTTATTTTATTTTTTCTCTGTTGGTTTTTCAGTTTGTAAAATATTAATACATATATATATATATATATATACACACACACTGTATAATTAAATATTAATAAATTACTACATATGAGATTTTATTTCAAGAATTAATTTTAAGCATTGTTTTAGTTTTTAATTGGCTTCATGATTTCAAAACTATCGAAATGAATTTTAATTCAGAAATTAAAATAATGCTCATGAAAGGTTTATTCAAGTACATGAACTGCATTTTTAATGTATTTTTGAATAAATGAATAGATGTGTGTGACGTCATTGACCCGTATGCGAGTGCTCGTTGGCCCACTCATGGCATCTGTTTGCTGGTACCTTCTCTATAGTAGGGAGGCTGTCTTTGAGCTTGCTGAGGTTGAGGCGTCAGATTTTGCCGCAGGTACTCTCGGGGCAGGGGAAGGTATTGGTGGAAAATTCCTTTCTGGGGCTCTCCTATTGGGCCAGGGGTGTATCTGTTGGGAACTGCAGCATAGTAGGGGTTTTGGAGCCTCATGATCACGGAAAGCGGGATGGGCCTGTGCTGACGGACTCCAGCGCTTACAGGTGGAATGGAGATACGGGAAACAATTGGCTGAGGGCCGTAAGCTGAGCTGGGGTTTGAGACGAGGTCAGGGGGCACTGAGATACGAGCGTTCCTCGGGAGCGAGCTGACAGATGATGGGAGCAAACGGGGAATGGTATCCTGATGGCAGAGACAGAGAAAGAAGCTGTGAGAATTAGAGAACAGAGGATGCATAGGTTTTTTTTCTTGAAAATGAGACGACAGCTGTTGGCGGTTTCATGGGAATTGCCTAAACTTGTTTCTTATACCTGGAAAGTCCTAAGGCATAATTACATATAAACTTATTTTTCATTGATTCTCATGGTATTAAAAAGTTATTATATGGTTGTTGAAATAAGAGCAACCATTAAAAAGCATTATGTGGGAGAGAAAGAGAGAAAATGTCAATGGGTGTGTTCTTGAAAGGCCTTTAGATTTCAGTTGATCCACGTAATTCAAACAATAATAGTTACTATAATAGTGCCCTGAGCAATATTAAGACTGGCACATGCACGAAACAACCACTTTCACGCACATGCCAAAGTTTACACACCTTCTTGGTGGAGGAAGGTGCGTCCAGGTTCGATTCTTTCCAGTTGCTGTTGGGTACAGCTGGTCTGATCCACTCGTTCCCTACAACACAAAGAGGAAAACATTTAATTAAGGAAGAATTAACATTGAGAGAGCGACTTGACTACAGATGATGATGATGATGATATGTGCTTAAAGTTAACCCTCTATTGCACGATGCTGCCTCTTGGAAACAAACTAATTTTCTTCACTTTGCAAGCACATGATATAGCGATAAAATGCTTAATAATGAAGGTATGACTGAATAAACCAATAAAAAGGCTTTTCTTTGTCAGAATATATCTTTAAAAATTGTGTAGAAGACTTTTATTATATATTATTATTAATAATATTGTAAAATTTTAGAGCACTTAAAGGGATAGTTCACCCACAAATTAAAATGATCCCATAATTTACTCACCCTCAAGCCATCCTAGGTGTGTATGACTTTCTTTTTTCAGACGAACACAATCAGAGTTATATTAATAAATATCCTGGCTAATCCAAGCTTTATAATGGCAGCCCAAAAAAGTGCACCCATCCATTATAAAAGTGCTCCACACGGCTCCAGGGGTTAATAAAGGCCTTCTGAAGCGAATCGATGGGTTTGTGTGAGAAAAATATCCATATTTAACACGTTATGAAGTAAAATATCTAGCTTCCGCCAGACCGCCATCTGTATTAAACTTGCACAGAAAGTGTAACGCCTCTCAGTTCAAAACGCTTACGTCACGTCCGACGTCATCGTCGCACCAGTTATGCTTTCTTCGTAAGTTGAATATGGAAACCGGTCCGCCGGAAGCTAGCTATTGTACTTCATAACGTGTTAAATATGGATATTTTTCTTACACAAACCCATCGATTCGCTTCAGAAGGCCTTTATTAACCCCTGGAGCCGTGTGGAGCACTTTTATAATGGATGGATGCACTCTTTTGGGCTTCAAATTTTGGGCTGCCATTATAAAGCTTGGAAGAGCCAGGGCATTTATTAATATAGCTCCGATTGTGTTCGTCTGAAAGAAGAAAGTCATATACACCTAGGATGGCTTGAGGGTGATAAATCATGGGGTAATTTTCATTTTTGGGTGAACTATCCCTTTAAAGTCATAAAGTATTTGTATATTCTGAATGCATAAATGTGTTTGTTACACAGAAGCAATACTATGTGACTGTGGATGGAATTGATATAGATGGAGCGATTATAGAGAATTCATTGGGTTATATTTATTTAGATTTTCTTCACATTATCCATTTTTTTTTTACTTTTTCAGTATTTACGTAACATTTATGTAAAGTTAAGTAAAACAAAATGTTAAGAATTCTGTCACTTAGCAGTTCGGCACACTTAAGTTTAGTAAAATAAAATGATCATTCTGATATTAGTACAAATGAGTCAATATTTGAATGAACAAGAACCGGTCTGATTAATTCCTGTTAATTTCTGTGCAACGTTGCTTCGGTTGGTTTTTATATTACTTTCATATTCTATGCAAATTGAGCCGCAGAATTTACTATCATAGGTGTGGTGAGGCTTTCTCTCGTATGAATCCAGGTCTGTCTCGTTCCACTTGGCAGGGTTCTTCTGCCTCTGCATTCCCTCCTCTGAAAGGAGATTGAAGAAAGAACAAAAAGATCTTTTCAGTAAACACCAGTAAAAACCCTTTAAGCCCTGAAGGCATTTTTAGAGTTGTTTTTTTCCCCCTGAGTGACACACAAAAGTAAAGACTCATAACTTTAAAACTATAGTGAGGGGAGTCAAAAGGTAGGCATCATTTGATAGAAATCGTTTTACATTTTTAGAAAAAATTTTCATTACATTTCGACATTCTCATGCTGAGAAACTGCTGATAAAAGACTGTAAAAGTGTGTTCAAGGACTTTTTTTCTTATTTGACATACAATAACTCAGGAAGGAAATAAGGTAGGAGGACAAGTTCCTCTACATGTGAGTTGCAACTGGATCAAATTTTGTGGTGATAGCATAAAGTAATCAAAAGTCACAGCATTTGGAACCAAGGTAGGCTTCTTGTTTAGACGAGCACCCAAAAACCTCTCCAAACAAGTGTTTTCGGCTTACGCCATGTTATTCTTATAACTCCATGAGGAATATTTTTAGATCTAAGGTGACGAATTATGATGAGTATAGACTCTTTACCATTTTCCATGATCTATGCATGTTTCATGAAGTTACGTGTGAAAACGCTACCTTTGTTTTATTACTTGGCTACATGTGCGTCTGTGGGGTTTTATGTGTGTTATAAGGAATATCTTTAAATTTAAGTGATGGATTTTTGTAAGCTTAGGCTCTTAGGCGAATGCCATTTTCATGATCTATGCATGTTTTACAAGCAACGTGACATAAACACTGCATCCGTATAATATGTACATATGGGTCTTGTTTGACTAAACAAGTTCAGTCAAAGCTCAAAACAATTATACTTGTACCTTTCAAATGACATTTGACTATATGAGCTGTGTGATGTTTTTACAGTACATAGTAAAAAATTTTTCATACATTATGAAACAAAGCAACTGTAATCAGCAAATAACTTGATCAGATTGGCTACATGCATTGTAAAGTTAAGACTTTAAGCTTTCAAATGACACCTATTTTGTGTTGATCAAGGTAATATTTTTGAAAAATATGATTATTAATTGCTAGGAGGTGTCCCGTCGGTGGTACACTCCGATTTAGATCAAAATGGTTTCTAAGCTTGGTGTTATTTTATGTTATTTCCTTCAGTCATTGCTGAATTTTTTTCATTTCTTAATTTTTTTTTCACTTTTTCAACCTTTTGTGCATTGGAAAGGTTCTATAGATTCTTAATGAAACCGTAAATGCCAATAGAGAACCTTTATTTTTAAGTGTTTATTTATATGCATTTTATACACTCAAAATCCCAAATACCTAATGGCCTGAATGGCTGGAAGTTGCGTGGTAGCGTGCTGGGTGATTGTTGACTAAAAAAAGGCTGAGGGGAAGGAGCTCGATCCAACCTTGGTGACCTGGGCATCGAAGACATGGGGTTAGCTGAGGGCTGAAGGAAATTGCGAGATGTTTTGCTGTCGTATGTGGGGCTGGATAAGGGCGACAGTTCCACATAACTCAGCGATCCCCTCGCGCTTCGTTCTTGAGGCCTCAGCGGCATTCGTCTCAATGTATTTGGAGACATATTGGGGGGCATCTTTTGGTCGACGGGATATCGTGAATCTGGGTTGTCTTTACGTGACATGAAAGGGGAATGCTGCTGGGTTAAAGGACTGGGAGATGAAGGCCTAAATTTCATGCTGTCTAGGCCAGGTGATGGAGATCGCATCATGACGGCAGGAGGGCTGCTCATGGTGCTCTGTGGAAAGGAGAAGCTTGTCTTGATGTTCTCAGATCCATTCTTGTTTGCGCTGTACAAACTGCTGTTGCCATTGTTGCTGCTCTGGGGTTTGGGGCCTGAACTCTACAATAAACAGAACAAGGAAAACATCATGATGTTGGATTCAAAATACACTAGGACAATATTCAGCCACATATGCACCATCTCAAACGGTGGAATGTAGTTCTGGGATGAGCATTGCACTCTTTTCGATTAAAAAGCCTTTATTATTTCATGGCTACACACAAAACAAAACTCTACTACATGTTTCGGCACATGCCTTCCTCAGGGAGAGCAGCACAAACACATTATTAGTAAACTGCTGACATGTGATCAACCTCTTATAAAGTATTGAACATTCACTGATATATCTAGTTTCCATATTCTCAATATTAATACTAATATAAGATTATAAATCCAAAACGCCTCTTTGTCTGTAGATAGAAACTATTGACATTTTTTCAGCTATGATGCATTGATTTATATTATATAAAAATAACAATTCATGATAGTTTCTGTATAAAACATAACGAAACAAAAACTATTCAGCATTAATAATAATAATAAAGCATTTTCTTGAGCATCAAATCAGCATATTAGAATGATTTCTGAAGGATCATTATTCATCTTTAATCACAGGAATAAATGACATTTTTAAAATAAAAGCTACTTTAAATTGTAATAACATCACAATATTGTTGTTTTTATTGTGTTTTTAGCAAATTAATGCAGTCTTGGGAGCATAAGATTTATGCTTAAGATATATAAATATATTTATGCATTATTTATTTATGATTTAACGCCATATAGCAGCAATGGCTATATTCGTGGCAATCAACAGTATTTAAATCATATAATTACAATCACTTCAATACGTTTACAATAATTTAACAATCTCATCTTAAAAACAATCAATATACAAAATCTGACATATATAGCAATAACAACAACAATTTAATATTTGATAGAAATTCTATGTATAAAGATGTATAAATATGTTACTTCTCCCCTCCCGACCCTATATGTACATTGGTTGGTACATTGTTATATTGTTATAATAATGCAGATATTATGTGTATCATATTGCACTGCAGGACTTTGTTGTCACTGCTTGAAATGTCAATAGATAGAAAAACTAAAACAGCTCTGTACCTGTGCATTAGTGGTTTGCACAACAGGAGTGGCTTCTGACAAGAGAGAGCTGAACTCCCGTGACAGCTCATCCGCTGTGGCCAAAGATGCGTTCAATTCATCGTTGATGGACTGAACTACAACATACACACGCAAACACTGAGTGAATAAACATGTAGCTGCTGTAGCATGGTGTAACAAGCCACTCCAGAACTATGTAGCACCTTATTTGCCATTTTATAGACATTCACAAGGGACTGAAAAATCTTAGCATGCTTAGACATGTAACCAATACTGTTATATCTGCTGCATCATGTCCTGCCCCACATTGCCCGACACATAACTGGAGCAATGTACTGGAACACTCACACATCAAGCTGCTGCCAAAGCTGCCCTGGGAGTTCATGGTGTTCGTGTTTCTGCAGACGTGACCTCCAATTCATTCAACACACAGCCTGAGTGAAAAAAGGAAGGTCGGATTAATCTTTCATTGTCATAATCTCGAGATAATTTGTTTAAAGAAATCTATTAATTTGATGCAAACGTGCTTTATTTTGTTCTGACAGTAGTTCTGACAATTTTAAAGTCTCATAAACACCTTGAACAACCAGTCTGTAACTACACAATCTCACACAAGCCACATTTTCAAGGTTTCCACAAAAAAATGAAGTAGCACAACTGTTTTCAACACTGATAATAATCAGAAATGTTTCTTGAGCAGCCAATCAGCCCATCAGAATGATTTCTGAAGGATCATGTGACACTCAAGACTGGCGCAATGATGCTGAAAATACAGCTTACATTTTATGAAAACAGAAAACCATAACAGTGTGTGTGTGTGTGTGTGTGTGTGTGTGTGTGTGTGTGTGTGTGTGTGTGTGTGTGTGTGTGTGTAATGCATTGATATAACAGATTAATGAGTCATGATTATTCTGCAATAGTGAAGAAATAAAACATGCCCAACCTACTAAAACACTGACATACAGCATGACTTGCGAGACAGGATGACTTTCTAATGAATTCCAACAGTCCAAAAAAATGCAGTCCTAGAAACGCCCTGTCCCACGTCCAACATCTGTTTCTGCAACCCCTTCTTTACACCAGTATAATTAACTGCTACTGAAGGCCATTCAAACTAGAGCAAGTGACCCTTAGAAACATGACTTATGACCTTCACATGCTGATGTGTCTATATACTTACCCCTGACATGTGTGACAACAGTAAACCCTCTTGCCTAAATGACTATCGTCCAGTGGCTCTCACGTCTATAGTCATGAAGGTCTTTGAGAGACTCATTAAGAACACCATTTGCGCCTTCATTCCTGACACTTTGGACCCTCTTCAGTTTGCCTATCGTCCCAATAGATCGACTGAAGATGCCATCTCTCATGTCCTCCACTCCTCCCTCACTCACATCGACAGCAAAAGTGGGAACTACGTAAGGCTGCTATTTATTGACTATAGCTCAGCCTTTAACACCATAGTTCTCCAAACTCCTGGATCTCGGCCTGAATCCTTCTCTCTGCCACTGGATTGAGGACTTCCTCACTGGCAGGCCTCAGGTGGTGAGAATAGGCCAGTCCACCTCCACCTCCATCACCCTGAGTGTGGGAGCTCCACAGGGCTGTGTCCTGAGTCCCCTGCTCTACTCTCTCTACACGCATGACTGTTTGTCCACACACAGCTCCACCTCTATCATCAAATTTGCTGATGATACTGTTGTCCTGGGCCTCATTTCCAACAACAATGAGATGGCATACTTGGACGAGGTGGAGCATCTAACATCATGGTGCCAGGACAACTGTCTCTCTCTGAATGTTGGCAAGACCAAAGAACTGATTGTGGACTTCAGGAAGAGACAGCAACGGACATACTCCCCCCTCATGATCAGTGGGTCACCAGTAGAGAGAGTGAGCAGCTTCAAGTACCTGGGTGTAAACATCTCAGAGGACCTGACCTGGACTGCTCACATTCAGACACAGGTGAAAAAAGCCAGGCAAAGACTGTACCACCTGCGCCAGCTGAGGAAATTCAGGGTTTCATCAGCTATCCTGAAAACTTTCTATTTAGGGGCGATAGAAAGTGTTTTAACTCAGTGCATCACAGCGTGGTATGGGAACAGCACCAGTCATGACCGCAAAGCCCTGCAAAGAGTCGTGCGCTTATCCGAGCGTATCTCAGGGTCAGCTCTCCCGTCTCTGCAGGACGTCTACACCAAACGCTGCAAAGGTAGAGCTACCAAGATCATCAAGGACTCTAATCACCCTGCAAACCCTCATTTCACGCTGCTGCCATCTGGTAAGCGCTCCAAGCCTGATGGCCAAAACTGAGAGACTCAGGAGGAGCTTCTTCCCCCAGGCCATCAGACTCCTGAACTCAGTCACTTAACATCACGTGACTTCACTTCAGGATAAACATACTGTGCTTGTTGTTACTGTGTAACAACCTGTTATAAACCTGTTTGCACATTATACTTCTTTGTACATTTGTTAACCACATATTTATAAGTCGACAGTTTACTCACTGCACAGATTACTCCACTTATTTTATTCCACTTCTTTATTTTTTTTCATTTTTTTTTTTTTTCTACTTGACTTGATTATTTATAATTCTACAGATATAGATATATATATATATATAGAGATAGAGAGAGAGAGAGAGAGAGAGAGAGAGAGAGAGAGAGTACTTTTTTATTCTATTTCTATTATAATTTCCTCCTTGTGTTTTTAACTGTGAATTTGCACTGTCCATGGAGCGGACCTGTTTACATTTCACTGCCGGTTGTATATTCTGTATATAACTGTGTATGTGACAAATAAAACTCTTGAATCTCTTGAATCTTGAATCTTGAATGTGGGCTGTGCATAGAGACAGACTGTATGCGTATCTGAATGTTTTGTTAGATTTCACCCTCTGTAAGTAAAAAAAGTACTGATAATAAATGAAAAACTTTGCACAGTGTTACATGATGGAAGAAGTTCATAAACATCACTCATTTTACAAAGTTAACACATGCTGAAGCTTGCAAATATTGTCGTTTGTGAAGCGATGACTAATGAATAAGCGGATTAAGCGGATATTTGGTCAACTTTGAGTGGGGCTGTATTAGTTACAACTGCTCCCCAGGCTCTCATTCCCTTTCATAAGCTGACACTTTCACTCTTCACAGTGTAATAAACAGTGTGTACATGTGCGTGCTCTCTTTCCGAACAGCACCTTGCCTGATCTATAGCGCATTGCCCGGGTCACCTCAACGGGTGCCCTCCATTCCTAAAATAAAGTGGCAAGAGTTTTGAAAATTTACTTGAGCGGTCAATATGCACCGATATGGAAATTTTGGACGATACCGATAATTCTTTATATTTGAAAGCCGATAACCGATATATTGACTGATTGAATCTAAATCCAAATTTTTAGATCATTTTTGAGAGCCTGATTACAAAAACAAAAGTCTCACCATTAAAATCAATGTCTCAAACACACAATTATAATGTTCTCATTATAATTTTATGTAGCCTACATGACAGACTTTTTTGAAAGGATTCCAATCATATTTCAAGCAATTCAAACCCATCATGGTGAACAGTGCGCATCTGAAGTGTCTCAGCTGAAGGAAATCATCCATTATTTATCGGTTTTAATATATCGGACACATTTTATTATCGGGCCGATAACCATGACATTAACAAATAAACATACTGTATATCAGCCGATACCGATACCGACCCTAATCTAATTATTTATAAGCTAATAACATGTAATGTATTAAATGTAATATAGGTCGAAGACATGCTCATATTTTCATTCAGATCTAAAAAAAATGTATTCAAAAATACATAAAAAAAATGCAATTTATGCATATAATGACTTAAAAAGCATAATTTTATTAGATATTTAAGGTATGTTTGTAGAATAGCCTGCACACTGATATGAGAGAAAACATCCGTTTACTATATTAGTAGATTTTATTTATCTATTATTTTAAATGTAATGCAAAGCTGAATTTTACTCCAGTCTTCAGTGTCACATGATCCTTCAGCGATCATTCTGATTTGCTGCTTAAGAAACATGCGAAAGCAATTTTAAATTTTTTTTGTGGAAACTATAATTCATTTGTATTAACTGACATAGAAATCTTTTGTAAGAATCTTTTGTAATGCATCCCAAAATGTTGAATGACAGCTTCCCATCCTTTTCCCAACTAAGTATAAACAAACTGAAATTACGCAACATCTACCACATTGGGTGGTTTTTTCACTTTTCACGTTTTATCTGAATGCACAGTAAAAATAAACAGTGGAAAACAGGAAGAAAATACCACCTCTATCTGTATTCTCTGATCTTAATCCCTGAGCTCCACCTCTCATTTCAGAGGTGAAGGCTTTTGGTGACTGATAATTTAGCACTTTTGTTGCAGTGCCGTTGGACTGGGATCTGGTACAGCGAGCCAGGAATGTGAGGTTGAGAGTGAGACAGGTTAATAATAACTCTCGTCCTGCTCTGATAAGACCTAGCCCATTCTGAGCCTGGGGCAGAAGCCACAACTAAAAGATTAAGTCAGCAGTGCTTTTCACTGATGAATCAGGGTGTGGTGACAGAAACCATCTGCTCACTTTCTCAACACAATTTCTCAATCAGTTGTTACACTTGTCCTTTAACCTGATCAGCATGATATGAATTTCAATGGAACGAAAATAATTGACAACGGACATGATTATCAGTTCATTGCTGTGGTTGTTCTTGTTCATTATCCATTTTTTTATGTTAACTTCTGCCTGTGTTGTTTAATTGCGAGTCACACTCATGTCGTTCAGTCAAAAGTGATCTTTTTTATTTTAAAATCAGTGTAATTCAAAATCTATTTTTTATTCAGTAAAATCAATGTCATATTTGTTTAATATTTTACTTTTGTTTCTGAGAGAATTTTGTTTATATGCTTATTTGAGGTCATTTTAATTTTATGTTACTCATTCATATTTATGCAATAATTATGATAACACAATTTTCCCATTGTTCCTAATAAAGCTGTAATTCATGTTAAAATCCTATTTTTGAAGGCAGAAAACCATCTGCAATGCCGTGGTGTGACCACTACACTTCTTACTTACTTTTATAAGGTGGATTTATATTTAGACATTCTCAAAGACTACTTTTTTTATTTGTCAAGGTTTAGATAGGTTTTGTTTTTTCCAGAGAAACTGACAGAGTCCGTTTCAACTGTCAATTCAAAACAACACAATTCTGAAACACATCGTGTTACATATAACAGCAAAAATCAATACAAATATAACAAACTGAAAAGGAAATCTTCATCGGAGCTTTAACAAAACCTGATTTCATCCTCTTATTTGAGTCTTCTGGCTCAATTTTGCCATACTGTTAAAGCCACATCAGTTCATTTTGTGTGTGTATAATAGTGTTGCGTGTGTCTGTGAGTGTGTGTTTGAGTGGGGTGTCTGTTTTGTACTGTGATGATGCACGGGGCAACTTTTTGAGCAATGTAGCCGGGCAATGTTGCTTGGGCACTTTTCCTGTTGAGAATGGGCAACAAGTTTCTATCTGGATACTTTAGATCAGCCGTGGGCCCTGCGTCTCATCTGGTTGCCTGTTGATGGCAACATTGCCCAAAAAGTGTATCATCACCTTTAGTCTAACCTCTTCTTTGATATAATTTATCGTATCAGTGCATACTGCACTGTGGCTGAATTATTCAATTTTATTTCATGCATTTGCAAAAACATGCTTTGTGTTACAGTATGTTTTGGGTTCTATTGTGCACTCTTTATATTTTATGTGTGTAATCCCTGAGTGCTTTTTCTGCATCATGGGAACATGCATTTTTCTGCTCTTTTTTCATATTTCCCATTAATTTCCAATGGCAGTCATTTCTGACCATGAACAACACAAGTGTGACTTTTTTTTTTTTTTTTTTTTTTTTTTTTTTTTTTTTTAAAGAATCAAGTCCACGTAATGTTTCACAGAGGTTAAATCAACATTTTTGTAAATGCTTAAAATGAATTAAATTTGCTAATAATTTTACTATAACCAAGAAATTGTAAATACAGACCAATCACTATCTACAGACGTGATAACAAATGGTACATTTTGTACCAACATAAGCTGCATTTAGATCACCACAGTTCTCCAGATGGTTAATTAAGGGAATAGTAGACGATTTGGTCATCATTTACTCACCCTCATGTCACTTCTGTACAAAACAAAATATATTTTGTATCAATAAAGTCCAGTGTTATTCTGAACACAATTGACTTCTTTTGTGTCATACCGAAGTAAGTCATACCGATTTGGAGTGACATGAACCACTCATAAGTCACTTATAATTATAAGTGAACATTCATGACACATCTCAGACATGACGCTACCTCATGGCATTGAAACCAACCATAGTTATTACTGCAGAGACAACAAGAGTGTTTCATAGTCTAGCTGATGAGAAAAAAAACTAAGCCATGAATTCATACAGCATGTAACAGGTTAGGAATTCATGTAGGACCTTGCCAAAAAAGGTGTAATGATTTTTAACCAGCTGAGACAGATACACATAAAAAAGGTACAAAGGCTGTCACTGGGGCATCTTTTCAAAAGGTACATTTTTGTCCCTTTAAAAGGACTAATATGTACACTTTAGGTACCAATATGCACTCTTTAGGTATAAAAGTGTTTGAAAAGGGACCACCCCAGTGAACGCTTTTGTACCTTTTTTCTGAGAGTGTGGGAGGTTCCTCAGATAAAGAATAAAAATCAATTACACAAATATGCAACAGTTGAAAAATGGCCAAGTACAAAAGCTCAGAACTCTG
Organism: Paracanthobrama guichenoti; assembly: GCA_018749465.1. Lineage (NCBI taxonomy): Eukaryota > Metazoa > Chordata > Actinopteri > Cypriniformes > Gobionidae > Paracanthobrama > Paracanthobrama guichenoti. Next base: position 9,807,957 of record CM031960.1, on the reverse strand, counting down.
CTCTTACAATGAAAGGCATTGATTACATGGATCTTTTTAGATGACAGCAAGTTTTAGGATTTTATTTCAAAACCTTGAAAAGGCTGCTTCGGAAGGGGAGTGGAGCAGTTTGTTCTGTTCTCACCTACCTTTATCATGACGTGAACCATTAACTGGATACAAAAGATCCAAATCTTATGAACCTCACCCCACTGTCACACTGTGGGCTTTCGTTCAAGGTAGTCCTAGGAACTCGGTTATGTGAACTAACCACCAGGGTGGTTTCCGAAAACAAAATTTTCCCCAAGGGCCATTTTCCTGGTTGCATTCACCCCACGAGTAGGAACTCTGAAGTGATCCAAGCCAGCCGACAATGATGTCATTTAAGTATGGCGTTCATCTCCTGGGCCCTCATTTATCAACAGTGCGCACGCACAGATTTCTGCGTAATGAGGGCGTAAGAAAGATTTGCGTGAAACTATGGGATCTACCGACTTGCACTTATACGTAGAAAGGTGTGTAAATATAAGCACACCTCTGAGCATGCTTACGCAGAGAATCTAGTGGTAGAATAGCGGCACTACACATAAAAAGCATTTAAAGGAATAGTTCACCCAAAAATTAAAATTCTGTCATTAATTCCTCACCCTCATAAGACCTCCGTTCATCTTCGGAGCACAAATGAAGATATTTCTGTTGAAATCCAATGGCTCAGAAAGGCCTCCATTGGCAGCAATGTCATTTCCTCTCTCAAGACCCATAAAAGGTACTGGGACGATTTCAAAACACTGCTTCCTGAAGCTTCGGAGCGTTATGATTCAGTGTATCGATTCAGCGGTTAGGAGTGCCAAAATCACGTGATTTCAGCAGTTTGGCAGTTTGACACGCGATCCGAACCGCTGAATCGATCAGAGTTTCTCAGAGAAACACTGCAAAGAGTTTGAAGTTATCATCATCTACAGTGCATAATATCATCCAAAGATTCAGAGAATCTGGAACAATCTCTGTGCGTAAGGGTCAAGGCCGGAAAACCATACTGGATGCCCGTGATCTCCGGCCCTTAGACGGCACTGCATCACATACAGGAAAGCTACTGTAATGGAATTCGCCGTTGCCGGCTAAAACTCTGTAGGTCAAAAAAGAAGCCATATCTAAACATGATCCAGAAGCGCAGGCGTTTTCTCTGGGCCAAGGCTCATTTAAAATGGACTGTGGCAAAGTGGAAAACTGTTCTGTGGTCAGACCAATCAAAATTTGAAGTTCTTTTTGGAAAACTGGGACGCCATGTCATCCGGACTAAAGAGGACAAGGACAACCCAAGTTGTTCTCAGCGCTCAGTTCAGAAGCCTGCATCTCTGATGGGATGGGGTTCATGAGTGCGTGTGGCATGGGCAGCTTACACATCTGGAAAGGCTCCATCAATGCTGAAAGGTATATCCAAGTTCTAGAACAACATATGCTCCCATCCAGACGTCGTCTCTTTCAGGGAAGACCTTGCATTTTCCAACATGACAATGCCAGACCACATACTGCATCAATTACAACATCATGGCTGCGTAGAAGAAGGATCCGGGGACTGAAATGGCCAGCCTGCAGTCCAGATCTTTCACCCATAGAAAACATTTGGAGCATCATAAAGAGGAAGATGCCACAAAGAAGACCTAAGACAGTTGAGCAACTAGAAGCCTGTATTAGACAAGAATGGGACAACATTCCTATTCCTAAACTTGAGCAGCTTGTCTCCTCAGTCCCCAGACGTTTGCAGACTGTTAGAAAAAGAAGAGGGGATGCCACACAGTGGGAAACATGGCCTTGTGCCAACTTTGAGATGTGTTGATGCCATGAAATTTAAAACCAACTTATTTTTCCCTTAAAATGATACACTTTCTCAGTTCAAACATTTGATATGTCACCTATGTTGTAATTTGAAACGGCCACATCAATGCATTCTGTTTTTATTCACAATTTGTACAGCGTCCCAACTTCTTTGGAATCGGGTTTGTACTCACTGTGAGTAAATAATATAATTTTCATTTTTGGGTGCAAAAGAAAACTTATAATTGTACTGAAACAGCAACATAAACACAAAGACAGACGCAAAAACGTACAGATAAACAACTGTCAAGTATACTGCATCTCCTGCCATTGTTGAAACGCCAAACAATCAGATTTATCAGATTTGGCTGAACGTTTTGGGTTGACACAGGATTGGGGAGTGTCAGGTGTAATTTCAGACAATGATGGCCATCAGAGAACATTCTGACTAATCCCTGTTAGTCATCCTGATATCATGGGTGGATTTTAATACAACTCACACTCTTTCTGACCAATGATATTAGTCACTTCTGTTTTTCTCAATGGTATGTGCAGCCCTGTGTGCAATCTAAAGCGTCTCAAATAACATTTGCCTCTGGAATCTCTCAAGTCTTCAGAATTACAAGCTTAACATTCCTTGTGAATCACACAAGACATCTAACATCCACCACGACCTTTACAACATTAACCGCAGTGCACACAAAGATAGGCTGGCGTGGGATTGAAAAAAAAACATGCAAATTTGTTGGTTTATAAAGTGCAAAAGGGAGCCAGAAAAATCTCATAACAAGCTGTAGCAGGACAGGATTGGACAGATATGCAGTTCAACTGGTTCTGACAGACTGGTGGTAAATCAGGCCTGAATGCCAAAATTGGACCCATTCCCAACACTGTTCAAAAATGACACGAAGGTGGCATTTATTGATCTGCAAACAAAAACACACTGTTGAGCAAAAGATTCAACCCAATAAAATCTATTTTCTGAAATTTTTAATCAAACCTATTAAAGAAAATCTCTTTTTAATCTCTTTTTTTATTTGATACATCAGGCTTTTATAGCCCATATACAGTGAGAATGCAACATTGTATTCAAAGGCCCAAACAAGTAAATCAAAGAGATCTTTATAGCACTATAGCAGACTACTTACATAAAATGCATATAATATACAAGTTGTCACTATATCTCCCAATAATATGGGATTGTCATCCATGTATGAGTTTCTTTCTTCTGCTGAGCACAAAGCAATTCATTTTAAAGATGGTTGGGAACCAGACAGTAGCCATTGACTTCCATAGTATAAAATGGCATTCATAAATAATACTACAAAAATAATACTAAGGCAGTCAATGTCTGGCTCCCAGCATTCTTTAAAATATATTATTTTGTGTTCAGAAGAAGACACAAACTCATACAGGTTTGGAACAACTTGAGGGCGAGCAAATGATGACGGATGAAGTGATTTTTGGGTGTGCTGTCCCTTTAAGACAGTATTTAAATTCTTATTTTTATGCTCAACGCTCTATGATTGTGTTTATATAATGCAGCGCAGTTATGTTTGAGATATGTACAAATAAAGCCTGCTGTTGTGAACATGATATCTTGAAATACAACAGTGAAGATGGACATTTTTAGAGTTTGAGAAGTTTTGACTTGCTAGAAGATGTTCTTTCAGCAAATCATCTGCATCATTTAGAGATATGATACAGTAGGCTTTATAGGGCTAACAGCAAACAGCTGGCTTTAATATCCCGAACAACACAAAGTACTACATTATTACTAAATAAATAAGAGCTCGAATAAACTTTTGAGTAATTCAAAGACTTCACTGAGGTTGAATAATGAATAATACTTTGAACAGACTTCAAAAGCTTTTTCCAAGACATCTGATTCCCATTAAAGCTTCCCTGACTCCTCCTTCCACATTTTCTAACACAAAGGCGCCTTAAAAACTTTTGATACAGTACATATTTTAAGATATATAATACTTAAAAAGGTTCCCAAAACAAACAAAAAAAGGCCACGATGGAGTCCACCGCCTTCCCAAATCCAAGTAAAACTGCTAAACTCTCAGTCAAAAGTACAATAACAAAACGTTCCTGTACCTTGAATAGCTCTGTTATGTTGTCGTGCTGTGTAAAGTCCTGGTATTTAGTCCCGCTGAGCATGGATGTGTTACATGACTAGCTGGGAAACATTTCAATGGTGTTTAACTCTTGTCTGTGAACTTCTGAGATCTTCAGTCCAGCCCACCGCGTCTGAAACCCGATCCAGGTGTTTCACACGCACAGCTGGCGCAGGTAAACAATGCGACGCAGACACGCTTATTATTTTTTTTTAAATAATTTTCTTATTTTTTTATCGTGATTGTTTTTATTGTGTATTTATTTAAGAGCTTTTAGAACGTTTTGTAAGAGTTTGCAGTGCACAAATCCGTATAATATAAACACAGGCTGTTAAATAAATGCGGGGCAACCTTTTTTTTTTTTAAATAACGGACGATATGGATTTTATATTTTTCTTAAACGGAAATAAATTAAAATAAATTGTGGGAAACGTGCATTATAAATCTCATGAATATTAAAACGACGTCAAGAGCAACGTCCACATGACGTCCTTATCATCCCGCCTTCTTAGATGACGTATTTCCGCCAAGATGGTTGTCGGTGCCTTTCCGATTGCAAAGCTGCTCTATCTAGGCATACGACAGTTGGGCAAACCAGTGGCTAACAGGATAAAAGCAGGCGCGCGGAGGAGTGAATTCTTTAAGACTTATGTCTGCCTTCCTCCGGCTCAAGGTAAGCTGACATTCGGCTGTTCGTGTTTAACGGTCTCTGAAGGCGCAGACGTCGAAAGATTCGCACTGTTTCTATTCAGCCAATCGCAGAGCCGTTGAGAGCTGTCTCTGGCCAATCGCGACTGCTGCAGTTTTCTCATTGGGTGATTTCAACGACTGATTTACCAAGCGACCAATGAAGTACTAGAAAGAAGTTCCCTTTAGACAAATGAGGCTCGGGTTTGTTTAAAGGGGGCGGGACTCAATTGTCATTGAGGGTACAACGAAAGTGCCTTTCGCTATTCTTGATTTTGTTACCGGTTTAATTTTGTATAAAGTCCTTGACATTAGAGCCTCAAATATTTTCAAAATATGTATTATTGGATAGAGGAGACAAAGAGCCAGTCACTGCCCACTTTTGCTATAGAAAACATTACATTTGAAATGCTGTTGGGTGCATTTTGTTGATTCTGGGCAGATTCTTTATTCATAAATGTATGAAGTTGAACCCTTATTTTTATGTATTTATAAGAGACCTTATTTGTAACTGCTTTTACTTTGAAAACTAAAAAGGCCAGGATTTATTATTCTTATTATTCCATTTGCTGGAATAAAAACAGACCGTGGGTTATTAAAAGAGGGGTGAAGTGATTATTATCCTTTTTATTACATTATTTTTATTTTATTTAGTTAAGCAGTTACTTGCCTTGCTTAATATCTGTTATTTGCATTCATGAATGCCATAATAAATGTGTATTCTGTTCATTGTGTTCAATAAAAACTTCTTGATTTGTTTCATATAATGTGATATATGATTATATTTATATACAACAAAAATATATAATTTAATTTATATATGAAGTGATGAAATATAATATATTTATAACATTTCAGGCAGGATTAGTTAAAATAATAATAGTTGAACTGACGATTGTTTATGTGTTGACTATCATTTTTATTAATTATGTTTTATTAGAGTTTTGATAGATTTGATATTATATTATAATTTTAATTAATATTTTTATTTTAGTTTTTATATACTAGTCTCTTTAAATGTTTTTGTTTCACTGTTATGAAATAAACTAATTTAATAATTTATTATTAATCTTTTCAACACAACTGAATCAACACTGACTTCAGCTGAACAATGACACCATCTTCGGACCCACTTTATATTAGGTGTCCTTAACTACTATGTACTAACATTTAAATTAATAATTTGATACAATGCACTTATTGTGTACATACATGTTTTTACATTGTATTGTATTTTTTAAATACCTGCATGTAATTACATCTGTAATTAATTTCTGTAGTTACAATTATAATGACACTTCCCTTACACCTAACCCTACCCTTAAACTGACCCACACCACCACACCCGTCCCTAACCCTACCCTTAAACTTACCCATACCACCACACCCGTCCCTAACTTTACCCTTAAACTTACCCATACCACCACACCCGTCCCTAACTTTACCCTTAAACTCACCCACACCACCACACCCGTCCCTAACTTTACCCTTAAACTGACCCACACCACCACACCTGTCCCTAACTTTACCCTTAAACTCACCCACACCACCACACCCCGCCCCTAACTTTACCCTTAAACTCACCCACACCACCACACCTGTCCCTAACTTTACCCTTAAACTTACCCACACCACCACACCCGTCCCTAACTTTATCCTTAAACTGACCCACACCGCCACACCTGTCCCTAACTTTACCCTTAATCTTACCCACACCGCCACACCCGTCCCTAACTTTACCCTTAAACTGACCCACACCGCCACACCGTCCCTAACTTTACCCTTAAACTTACCCACACCACCGCACCCGTCCCTAACTTTACCCTTAATCTTACCCACACCGCCACACCCGTCCCTAACTTTACCCTTAAACTGACCCACACCGCCACACCCGTCCCTAACTTTACCCTTAAACTGACCCACACCACCACACCTGTCCCTAACTTTACCCTTAAACTCACCCACACCACCACACCCGTCCCTAACTTTACCCTTAAACTCACCCACACCACCACACCTGTCCCTAACTTTACCCTTAAACTTACCCACACCACCACACCCGCCCCTAACTTTATCCTTAAACTGACCCACACCGCCACACCTGTCCCTAACTTTACCCTTAATCTTACCCACACCGCCACACCCGTCCCTAACTTTACCCTTAAACTGACCCACACCGCCACACCCCGTCCCTAACTTTACCCTTAAACTTACCCACACCACCGCACTCCGCCCCTAACTTTACCCTTAATCTTACCCACACCGCCACACCCGTCCCTAACTTTACCCTTAAACTGACCCACACCGCCACACCCGTCCCTAACTTTACCCTTAAACTGACCCACACCGCCACACCCGTCCCTAACTTTACCCTTAAACTTACCCACACCGCCACACCCGTCCCTAACTTTACCCTTAAACTGACCCACACCGCCACACCCGTCCCTAACTTTACCCTTAAACTGACCCACACCACCACACCTGTCCCTAATCCAACCCTTAAACTGACCCACACCACCACACCTGTCCCTAACTTTACCCTTAAACTGACCCACACCACCACACCTGTCCCTAATCCAACCCTTAAACTGACCCACACCACCACACCTGTCCCTAACCCTACCCTTAAACTTACCCACACCACCACACCTGTCCCTAACTTTACCCTTAAACTGACCCACACCACCACACCTGTCCCTAACCCTACCCTTAAACTGACCCACACCACCACACCTGTCCCTAACTTTACCCTTAAACTTACCCACACCACCACACCTGTCCCTAATCCAACCCTTAAACTTACCCACACCACCACACCTGTCCCTAATCCAACCCTTAAACTGACCCACACCACCACACCTGTCCCTAATCCAACCCTTAAACTGACCCACACCACCACACCTGTCCCTAATCCAACCCTTAAACTGACCCACACCGCCACACCTGTCCCTAATCCAACCCTTAAACTGACCCACACCGCCACACCTGTCCCTAACTTTACCCTTAAACTGACCCACACCACCACACCTGTCCCTAATCCAACCCTTAAACTGACCCACACCACCACACCTGTCCCTAACTTTACCCTTAAACTTACCCACACCACCACACCTGTCCCTAACTTTACCCTTAAACTTACCCACACCACCACACCTGTTCCTAACTTTACCCTTAAACTTACCCACACCGCCACACCTGTCCCTAACCCTACCCTTAAACTGACCCACACCGCCACACCTGTCCCTAACTTTACCCTTAAACTGACCCACACCACCACACCTGTCCCTAACTTTACCCTTAAACTCACCCACACCACCACACCCGTCCCTAACTTTACCCTTAAACTTACCCACACCACCACACCCGTCCCTAACTTTACCCTTAAACTTACCCACACCACCACACCTGTCCCTAACCCTACCCTTAAACTTACCCACACCACCACACCTGTCCCTAACTTTATCCTTAAACTGACCCACACCACCACACCTGTCCCTAACCCTACCCTTAAACTGACCCACACCACCACACCTGTCCCTAACCCTACCCTTAAACTGACCCACACCACCACACCTGTCCCTAACCCTACCCTTAAACTGACCCACACCACCACACCTGTCCCTAACTTTACCCTTAAACTTACCCACACCAGTCCCTAACTTTACCCTTAAACTTACCCACACCACCACACCAGTCCCTAACTTTACCCTTAAACTTACCCACACCACCACACCCGTCCCTAACTTTACCCTTAAACTTACCCACACCGCCACACCTGTCCCTAACTTTACCCTTAAACTTACCCACACCACCACACCTGTCCCTAACTTTACCCTTAAACTTACCCACACCACCACACCTGTCCCTAACTTTACCCTTAAACTTACCCACACCACCACACCTGTCCCTAACTTTACCCGTATCCCACCTCAATATCAGCAAAAGTGTTTTTGCAATATGATATATATGACCCCATTTTGTTAGAGCTGCTGTACAGTCTAAATGAACTCTTATCACTGTAAAGCTGCTTTGAATCAATCTGTTATATAAAGTGACTTTATGTATAAATAAAGGTGACTTGACTTGATTAGTCTCTGTTACATGTAAAAACCGAAGTGCATCCTTCTATTAATTCCATGCGGCCTCTCATGTTTTCTCTGTAGCATATCACTGGATCGAGATGAAAACGAAGATGAGAATCATGGGTTTCCGTGGCTCCACCATCAAACCCTTGAATGAAGAGGCAGCTGCAGAGCTTGGGGCAGAGCTGCTCGGCGAGGCCATCATTTTCCTCATCGGCGGAGGCTGCATGGTGCTCGAGTACAGCCGTCAGGCCACCAACTCCAGACGCAAGGAAGAGGAACTCGCACAAACCATTACCAGTCTGCAGACACAACTAGGAGAGCTTGCACTAGCCACAGAGACACTGGATGCCCAAATCAGAGAGGTTAACAGACTTCTGTTGTCTCTCCCAGCAGCCCCAAGCAGCAAATAACAATATGCATCGCTAAAATATGCCCTAAGGAGGGTAAAGAGACTGGTTTATGGGGACAGTTCAGTTGAGGTGCAGCACTGCCATGTTAACACACACACAAAGTCTTGGTTAAGCCCTCCCATACACATAAGGCTCTACAAATGAGGAAGGAACAGAGAGAGTGTTTGTGTGTGATAAATGACTGACCTCCAGCATAACATTATAAAAGCTTGTCATTATCAGTTTGGTTGACTGATGCTGTTTTCAAATGAAAGTGTTTAGTTATTTGATGACACTGTTAAACGTTTGACCACTTATTATTCTGCACAACATTACTTCATAACATTTCAGTGATTCTTTTTCCTTTTTTGGGATGAAATTGCCACAAATTAAAATGAGATTGGTATTCATTCAGTTTCAGCTTTAATGTAATATGCTGTCTGAGTTGGGCATTCATCATCATTCACTAATGATCTGAAAATGCACTTGAATTGTGAATACTTGAATGACAAATACCATATAGTAAATATGGCTGTGTCTGTCAATATAGGAAACCGAGCTCTTCTCTGTGTGTGCTGCGAGCAATGACCCATTGCATCAAAAGACTGCTGTGTTTAATATGGCATGTGTATATGGGTGTATATTTATCATTGTAAAATAAAGTTAAATATTCTATGATGGTTGGTTTTTTTTGTATCTTGATTATATTAAAATTGTGAAAACATTTTGTGGTTGTCAAATGCCATTTTCACACAATTACCAGATAAGATTATTTTAGCACACTATATTCAAATATATATAAATTGATAAAGAAGCAAATAAAATTAAAGAGTAAAAAAACATTTAGTAGTTTTGCTCAGGACTGAGGTTGATTTAATAGATATATGAATATTTATCTGATACATTTTACAGCTGTTTAATTGAGTGGATGTTTTCATCCTGAACATAACAAAAGGGTATTGAGTTTTTGAACATTTCCCAAAATATGTGTCAAAAATAAGATTTGTCACCAAAAATCAAAAAAATATTTTATTGCTTATGAGTACCAACAAAAGCCAATAAACGGGTATAAGAACAATCTTAAATTCCAAAGTTCCAAATAGCAGCATAACAAAGATGCATATAAACTAAATAAACAATATTAACAAAGAGAAAAATAAATAAATACAAATATAAAATACAATACAAGGGATTTAATCATCATAGATAATTTAAGGGCTTTTTTGGGATGCATGAGTTTTAAAGATTTGAAGAAGACCATTAGATCTTTCTCTGAAAAAGTAAAAAGTGTGTGTGTGTGTGTGTGGGGTGTGGGAATTGGGTGTCAACATCACAATTCTGAAATAAATATATATATATTTTACAGTCATAAAATCAAAGTCAGGTATTACATATTTCAATTTTAACCAACCATAGAGGTCATCCCATAATTTCTTTGAGAATTTGCATACATAAAATGTTCCAATGACTCTATGTCCGTTTCACAAAATGTGCACAATGCAAGTTAAATCTGTGTCTGAGAAACTCATTGCAGGGATAAATATCATTAATAGTTTTAAACTGAACTTCTTTAGCCTTCGGTAGAATTGGAAAAGAAAGAAACCTTGTTCTAATTCGAAACCATTTGGCCTCTTCTTTACTTTAGAAGGGAAAATCTGTGTAATCTGTGTACTCACGAATGCTCTCAAAAGCTTACAGCTCTGCTCTGTAGAATGAACACCAGAAATGGTTATATGACCTAATCTTGGAATCACAGGTGAATAACTCAATGCACTTTTAATCAACTGAACCAAGCCAGTGGGAACAGCTTTCACCAAAGACATGTATAACTTACATTGTATTTTTCACAGAAAACATCATAACTAAGAACATTTCCATTTCCATCCATAATATGTATAATGGACCAGACACCTTTTTCCGTCCAGTCCTGAAAACCAAAAATCACCACAGAGAAAGTTGTGACCAAATTAAGACTCAACAGCACCCCATAGTGGACGAAAACGTCCCCAACAGCACTAAGGGTTAATCGGGATGACAAAAAAGTGCGCATGTAAACGTGGCTAGTTAGTAAGTTAGTAAATACACTTTAATTTTGGCTACAAAAATAACTATATCCTCCTGGGACCCACGAATAGACTTTTGTACACTGTAGTGGACATTATATTTTAGTGAATTTCTCTGACGTCATACACTCACCTAAAGGATTATTAGGAACACCTGTTCAATTTCTCATTAATGCAATTATCTAATCAACCAATCACATGGCAGTTGCTTCAATGCATTTAGGGGTGTGGTCCTGGTCAAGACAATCTCCTGAACTCCAAACTGAATGTCAGAATGGGAAAGAAAGGTGATTTAAGCAATTTTGAGCGTGGCATGGTTGTTGGTGCCAGACGGGCCGGTCTGAGTATTTCACAATCTGCTCAGTTACTGGGATTTTTCACGCACAACCATTTCTAGGGTTTACAAAGAATGGTGTGAAAAGGAAAAACATCCAGTATGCGGCAGTCCTGTGGGAGAAAATGCCTTGTTGATGCTAGAGGTCAGAGGAGAATGGGCCGACTGATTCAAGCTGATAGAAGAGCAATTTTGACTGAAATAACCACTTGTTACAACCGAGGTATGCAGCAAAGCATTTGTGAAGCCACAACACGCACAACCTTGAGGCGGATGGGCTACAACAGCAGAAGACCCCACCGGGTACCACTCATCTCCACTACAAATAGGAAAAAGAGGCTACAATTTGCATGAGCTCATCAAAATTGGACAGTTGAAGACTGGAAAAATGTTGCCTGGTCTGATGAGTCTCGATTTCTGTTGAGACATTCAGATGGTAGAGTCAGAATTTGGCGTAAACAGAATGAGAACATGGATCCATCATGCCTTGTTGCCACTGTGCAGGCTGGTGGTGGTGGTGTAATGGTGTGGGGGATGTTTTCTTGGCACACTTTAGGCCCCTTAGTGCCAATTGGGCATCGTTTAAATGCCACGGCCTACCTGAGCATTGTTTCTGACCATGTCCATCCCTTTATGACCACCATGTACCCATTCTCTGATGGCTACTTCCAGCAGGATAATGCACCATGTCACAAAGCTTGAATCATTTCAAATTGGTTTCTTGAACATGACAATGAGTTCACTGTACTAAAATGGCCCCCACAGTCACCAGATCTCAACCCAATAGAGCATCTTTGGGATGTGGTGGAATGGGAGCTTCGTGTCCTGGATGTGCATCCCACAAATCTCCATCAACTGCAAGATGCTATCCTATCAATATGGGCCAACATTTCTAAAGAATGCTTTCAGCACCTTGTTGAATCAATGCCACGTAGAATTAAGGCAGTTCTGAAGGAGAAAGGGGGTCAAACACAGTATTAGTATGGTGTTCCTCATAATCCTTTAGGTGAGTGTACATGTCAGTTTTAAGTCTGGATGTGCTGTAAAGAGCACATTCAGGGCTTTTCACAGATACCACATGTTTGACCAGGACAACTTCTTCTTGGTCTTTAAAAATGACTGACATTAATGTTTAGCACTCTAATGGAGCTATGATAATATTGTTTTTATTATAATTTAAATCTGATTAATTTTCAAATTGTTTGTTATAAATCAACATCTGCAGGAAAATGTTATGGGGTTTCGAATCAAAATATGACTTTGTTACAGAACAGGGCATTGATTTCATGCATGTCCTCAGTAGAAGACACTTTGGCATTTTGGAGACACAACAAGTGAATAGGGAAAAAAAAAGACATATCAATATTCAAATGAAATATTAGATATTATTATGAATACTCCCATCATTACATGCTGCACCAAGAACACATTAATATGCAAATTAGATGCAGCGTCTGGATAGATTGTACTGAATGGGAAAATCCAAGCCATTTTACCTACATAATTGCATAAAGCAAAATGAGATGTCAATGCATTTAGTTAGTTATAGCTAACATAACATAGTTCAGAATCATCTTTAAACAAAGTTTGTTTAAAAACATCCTGATCGGTGAATTAAAAATAAATCCCGTTGTTTGTCATTTTAATCCTGGTGTCAACTACAGAGGACATATCATAACATATGAATGTTTTAAACAATGTGATGACATGGAAAAATACTAAATTCAAAAAAACTTAAATATGGGATATATATTTAAATGTACATATAATTGTATATATTGTTGGGTAAAATATTTTTTTGTTAAATTAACATTGGTAGACATTGACTGCTGGATGAGCTAAAGAGTAAAGGCATTCCTCTGTCTGTCTCTCAGGACTATAAACCCTTGGATGTGTCCAGTAGGAGGCAGCACTCAAACACTCAGAGTGTCTTCTGCTGCCCTGCACTGAAGCGCGCGCTGCTGTACATCTGTGTTTACACAACTCAAACACTCTCCTCCACCTGAACGAGAGCTTTTCCTGCGGTAAGTCCGTCACACCCTTTTTACTGACATTTTACAGTGTGCATTAGTGAAAGCGGTGTGCATTTACATGAGCACGTTAGCTAGAATCCGCAGTTTGACGAATCAGACGAATGCATGTGTCATTTCTCATTATATCGCATCATAGATGTGTAAGCATTCACTGAATTACAGTAGATGTGCGTGTTTACCCGTGCGTTTACTACACAACTTAAGTGTGCACGTGATTTAGCCAGTTAGCTGTGCGAATGACCCACCCTGCCAGTAGCCTATCTGTCTTGTGTAATGATAGCTGGTTTCTACCTGGTAGACCAGCTAGCACGTGATCTTAAAGTGGTCTAGTTGGGTTTTCAAACAACTGGTGTCTTTTTTTTCCTTTTTTTTTAATCAATCAGCTAGTGACCAGCTTTTCCAGTGGGATATGCAATGCATAAGCATTATTGATGTTTTGGAGATAATCATAGTTGTCTTCCATTTAGCAGGACTGGGAGCGAGGGCTCCACGTTATGTCATGCATGATGAGTGTGGATGTGAAGAAACTGAAGGTGAACGAGCTGAAAGAGGAGCTGCAGAAGCGCGGGATGGACACCCGAGGCCTCAAAGCGGATCTGGTGGAGCGGCTGCAGGCGGCTCTGGATGAGGAAAAGGGACACACCTGTGACGAGGAGGCTGAAGCAGGTACTAGAGTATGCGTGCATGCTTGGTGATGGTGATAATGCATTTGATCTCATTGCACGCTTGCCTTGACAGGTGTTGCAGAGGCTGGGAATGATTCAGGGCAGATGGATGGTGAGAAACAGGGCTCTGATTGTGATACTAAAATCCCTGTGGATGAAACTAAATCTGAGACTGTGGAGGAACAACAGGCAGCTGTTGAGCCGATCTGCAAGGAAGGTAAGACTGCATCTGGGATTTCTGAGTTTGAATGCTGAATTTTGAATTGTGTGTCCCACTGGTATGCAACTTCGCTCACTTGTTTATATACACACGTAATTGCAAGTTACAATATTTTCTATCTTTTGATAGCCGATGGCCAAAATATTCATCAAATCACAGTACTTAAGATATCAAATAACTCATAAAATGAAATGTATATTAATTTTTACGTAATATTTACTGAATTACAAATAAATAACTTGGAAATTAATCAATATGAATATAATTTGAGCTTTTTGTTTCCACATTGTTTTCAGCAAAACATGAATAAAAAGGACGTAAACAGTAACAAAAATGCACTTTAGGAATATGGAAATATGTGCAAGTCATATTTAGATAAAGGCCAGGTAATGCTAATTGTACATTAAGTACACAGTGAATATGGCACAGCGGATACAGCGCTCAAAATCAAGGATTTATAGTTTGTTGCTCGTCCAGTGATAGCATTTTCTCCTGTCCACATCTAATTTCTTCGTTCTTGGCGCTGCCAAAATAAAAATCCCTCTTCCAGCACTTATTGGCCAAACAGAAACCCTCAAATTAAAACATGCCATATCTGCTTTGGGAATATATCGGTCGACCACTAACGCCACTTCAGGGTGTGTAAAATGAGTAATGTTATTATGTTATGCTATTGCAGATTTCTATAAAGTTTATTAACATTTCCTGTTTTTTATTTATTTTTTAATCATAAAATAGCCAAAATCAAGTCACCTTTATTTATATAGCGCTTTTTACAAGTCCAATTGTTTCAAAGCAGCTTCACAGTGTTAACAGGAATATGTTATTCATAGTTGTACAGCCGCTCTGGTGAAATGGTGATGTTATCCAGCTAATTTCAATTATCATATAGTGTCAATGCGGGCAGATCGACAATATAGTTGAAATTTAGGTGTCCCCAATTGAGCAAGCCAAAAGCCAAAGGCAACGGTGGCAAGGAACCAAAACTCCTTCAGGGCCAGAATGGAGAAAAAAAACTGGGGTGCCAGTTCTCCTCTGGCCGACGAGCAAACAGTGTATGATTATAATTCTGGCAACATTGCAGGTCTTAAGTCATATTAGGTAAATAGATATTCATAAGATGTTTGAAAGATTGGAGTCATCATGCCGGAGACGGGTTTAATGAGGATGTCATGTCGATGCGGCCTTAACAGGGGGAGTTTAATTGACACGCTCTCTGCAGACATTTCAGGGATGCGTTGGTCATGTCCAGGCACAGGTCTACCATCTGATCTGGATACGCCCGGATCCGGCTGACTGCAGTAAACCTCGGGATAAACAGAGAGACTAACATTAGGGTAGATGCCATTCTTCTTATGATGTAACGAGTACATCAGGTGTTATGGAAAGTGTTCCCGGTTCCGGCTGACCTAGTTAATGCAGCCTAACAATCATTTACTGATTTGAATAATAGAAATTGATAATGTTTTATGTGTATGCCATAGTAAAGAGATGCGTTTTTAGTCTAGATTTAAACTGACAGAGTGTGTCTGCTTCCCGAACAATGCTAGGAAGACTGTTCCAGAATTTAGGTGCTAAATAGGAAAAGGATCGACCGCCTGCAGTTGATTTTGATATTCTAGGGATTATCAACTGGCCAGAGTTTTGAGACCGCAATAGACGTAATGGAGTATAATGCGTTAAGAGTTCGCTCAAGTACTGGGGAGCTAAACCATTTAGTGCTTTGTAAGTAATAAGCAAGATTTTTAAATTTATGCAATGTTTAATAGGGAGCCAGTGCAGTGTTGACAGAACCGGGCTAATATGGTCATACTTCCTGGTTCTAGTAAGAGCTCGAGCTGCTGCGTTTTTTTTCGACCAGCTGGATTTTATTAAGCGAGCAGGGCAACCACCCAGTAGAGTATTACAATAATCTAGCCTTGAGGTCGTAAACGCATGAATTAACTGTTCAGCATTGAAAGCATGTGCTGTAATTTTGATATATTTTTAAGATGGTAGAATGCAGTTTTACAGATGTTAGAAACGTGGCTTTCAAATGAAAGATTGGTATCAAAGAGCACACCCAGGTTCCTCACTGACGACGAGGGTTTGACAGAGCAGCCATCAAGTGTTAGACAGTGTTCTAGGTTACTACTTGTGGAGCTTTTTTGTCCAATAATTAAAAAAAGAAATTTTTTTGAATTAAGTTGCAGGAAATTACTAGACATCCAATGTTTTATATCAGCTATGTATTCCGTTAATCTTGTGAATTGGTAAGTTTCGTCAGGGCGTGAAGAAATATAGAGCTGAGTATCGTCAGCATAACAATGAAAACTAATGCCATGCTTCCTAATGATATCTCCCAGTGGTAGCATGTACAGGGTGAAACCAAATAGTAATTCTTGTTCCTCCCTGGTACATATATCCTGGTTGGAAATCATTATGGCTACGTTCATATTGCAGGCAAAAGTGGCCCAAATCCGAGTAAAAATCAAAACAAAACCAGTCGTGCGTCTCACGGGTATATTTGTGGCAATAGCCAACAATACATTGTATGATCGAAATGATCGATTTTTCTTTGATGCAAAAAATGATTAGGATATTAAGTAAAGATCATGTTCCATGAAGATATTTTGTAAATTTCCTACTGTAAATATATCAAATTTATTATTAGTAGTAATATGCATTGCAATGCAATATGCACATTCAAATAGTTGGCCAAATATTGTCCTATCCTAACAAAACATACATCAACGGAAAGCTTGTTTATTAATATATATAACTAAATTTAAAAAATGTGACCCTTATGACTGGTTTTGTTGTCCAGGGTCACATATGTGACACAAATAGGGTGGGCAATATGGCCAAAATCTTATATCATGATATGAGTAATTTTATTTCATGATAACGATATATATATCACAATACAGTTATTTTTGCTTTAAATAAGGTTTTTATGATATCAACATTTTTGATACCATTGAAATTTCATAATTCTTATCACCATTTTCAAATTGCATCATAAAAAACAAAAACTAATACTAGCCTAAACAAAGTTTCAAGCTTTCTGAAGACAAGTAAACCGTTATAAACAAACTACAATAGAACAGACACAACTGAAATAGACCTACCTGAAAAACTTCAAGCACTAGAAATAAAAAATACTACATAAATTGTATTAAGTAATCGAATGCATTAACAAATTCATAGTCTTTACTGTGTAAGTTAAATGTATGTTTATTCTTATTAGTTACAAAAGTGACTCAGTCAAGAGCAGTGAGAGATTTTCTCTCTTTTGTTGTTTGATTAACATTAATAACGTCAGCAGGTAAATGTGGATGCTGTCACTTTAAGAGCGACTGCACGGATCCAATATACTCGCTCGTTTCCTCTCTCATCTGTTTGCGTTCACTTAGGACATCATTTACTGCGTTTACTTGCAAACACATGTTCACTTTGATGCATAGGTATGTGTATTTAACCGTTCAAGCCCAATAAGGCAGCAAAAAGCACTCAGTTCAGTTTGTGCGTGTGCACATATGCTTATACTGAAATGAGTAGGGTTGGGTACCGTAACCCGGTGCCGTACCGATATAACCGGTGTGTACCGGACCGAATTAGAACGCAGATTTTGGTGTCTCTTGAATTCAAACGTGCTTTCGCGCTTTGACTGGCGCCGAGCCAGAGACAGACACGCTCAGCACTCGTCACATATCTCAACTATTCAGTGTTTTCAACCACATCATGTTTATTTCAGGTTCCAGACATTTAAATGCACATGCGTACTAGCAAAAAACACACACTTTTCTCTATGGAAGCGGCAATAACAATCCTTTCAGACAGTTATAATTTGCCTACGTGTCTTATTTATATCAAATACACATTATATAGTCAACTATATAGTTTACTCTATTCTTCTCCCAGTTCACCGGTCACTTACTTTCATGCGTTTTGTGAGACGTGATGTAAATCCGGCAGATCTGCAAACTAACATGGCGCATTATAGATCAACTAACACACATTCACTTACACATATTGGACAATCAGAATATCAGATAGTTCATGACATAGTTAACAAGTTTGTGTATTTTGGATAAAACCGATAGCCTACGTCTGTGATACAGCGCTATTGCGGCCGCTGTGTGTCATGTGAGAAGCATGATGCGTCGCCATGGAAACAATAAGACGATGCGTTCTAAAATATTTAGCCAGAGAATATGGTCATATTTCTGCAAAATAAAGCTGAACCTTGAAGAATGGTTTATAGCATACCAAGAATATTTTGCTGTTATTAGTGCTGTAACTTTTATTTAGTGTTAAATTAGGCCTGTTGTAGTTGGGTTAGGTGGCTTCGGTTTTACTGTGAATTTGTTGTTTGGTATTTATTTATTTATATATTTAAGTATACTTTAAAGTTTTAATAAATAGTTCCAATTGAAAGAATTTATGAAAAAAATAAAAAAAAGCCATTCTTTATTGTCATCCATTTTGTGGCTCTTTTTTAACTGAAAGTATCGGTTCAGGCACCGGTACCGTTTTAAAAGTATCGGTTTGGCACCGGTATCGTAAAAAACCCAAACGATACACAATCCTTGAAATGTCTTCCGATGCTTATTGCACTTTAACAGTTTAAAATCACCTGTTTTTAAAACGCAATGCTTACAAACGATAAGTCGCATCTTTCGTGACCGCTTAGCACAGCAACGTGAGCGTAACCACGATAGAGACGATAATCCAAAATCTCTAAATTTCTACAGGTTAATTTTGTCTACCAGTATATCACCCACCCCTAGACAGATTTTTTTTTTTTTTTATAACAGTGTGAACAGAACAAACCACATGGAATCTGATTTGGGCCACTCAGAGGTCTCATGTTTTGCAATGCAACCTCATGTTCATGTGACTTACGGTCCTTTAGATCGACATCATCACATGTTTTTGTAGCTGGTGTTACTTTGGTTACATCATCGCCCCCTTTCATTACTTCAGATGCCCACTCTTCAGTGCTCCGTTAGAGCTGGCTCTGCTTGAGGCCCTCAAGTGGGCCCCGGCCCCCAGGTTGACAACCACTGCTTTATATTGAATATTGATTTGTTTCACAGAAGATGAAGTGGCACCAGTGAAGGTGAAAAGTGAAGATGAGATAAAGCCAGAGCAACAAGAGCAGCAGCGATCTGACCCTGGCAGTGAATGGGAAGATCTGGCGAGCCAACAGACTGTAGAATCCAAAACTGAACAGGACGGACATGCACATCATGGCCACAAGAGACGCCATGATGAGAGCCACGGTTACAGCTATTATGAGCACCGCGAAGACAGGAGGTGAATTAACCACAAAGCTGTTGTTATAATCCTATAATCCAGCATTAGGATTTTGACTTGATGCAGACTAACAAGTGTTAGTAGATTGACATTGTGTTCTTCCATGTTTGATCACAGGTCCCGTTCTCCTCTGCCTCCTGCTGAAGAGGACGATGAAGACTTTGATGGCACACTAGTGGCCATTGACACTTGTACGTGAGGGCTTGTTTTATTTCATTATGATTTATTATATCTCTAAAATAGCCATGATAATATAATTCTCTCTGTAACCTCAACAGATAACTGTGACTTGCACTTCAAAGTCTCTCGGGATCGTTGCAGTGGATATCCTTTGACTATTGAGGGGTTTGCTTACCTGTGGTCTGGAGCACGAGCCACTTATGGTGCAAACAAGGGGCGCGTGTGCTATGAGATGAAGGTAATGTATACCGCTCAAAAGTCTTGGGTCCGTAATATTTTTTTTAAAGAGGGATCTATTATGCCCCTTTTCATAAGATGTAATATAAGTTTCTGGTGTCCCTAGAATGTGTCTGAAGTTTCAGCTCAAAATCCCCCACAGATCATTGATTATAGCTTGTCAAATTTGCCCCTATTTGGGTGCGAGCAAAAACATGCCATTTTTGTGTGTGTCTTTAAATGCAAATGAACACTGCTCCCCGCCCCCTTTCCAGAAGAGGGTGGAGCCTTTACAGCTCATGCCTCAGATACTACAGCAACAACAAAACTGGAGAATCTCATGCAGCTAAAATGTTAGAAATTATCAGTAGCCTTGCATGTTCGAACCAGAGTCGGACACTGATGGAGAGACTCATTTAGAATGCAACTGTACTTGCTAAATTGATTCAACTCATCGACAACATGTAACGTCATGTTAATCTAAAAATCTTTCAGAAACAACTTTTGTGCAAATCCAGCGTTGAACTGACCCTCGTTTGTGAAGCAGTACAGCGTAAAAATGATTTGCGAAATTTATAACACTTTATTTTGCATAATAGGTCCCCTTTAATGTTTATGAAAGAACTCTATTATGCCTACCAAGGCTGCATTTATTTGATCAAAATGAAGTAAAATGGCAATATTGTAAAATAGTATTACTATTTAAAATAGCGTTGTCTATTTTTATATATTTGAAAATGTAATTTATTCCTGTGATCATTTATTCTTGTCTTGAGTGTCACAGGATCCTTCAGAAATCATTCTAAATGCTGATTTGATGCTCAAGAAACATTTCTTATTACAAATGATTAAAACAGCTGTGTTGCTCAATATTTTTGTGGAAACAGTGAGACTCTTTTTTTTTTTTTTTTTTTAGGATTATTTGATGAATATAAAGTTCAGAACAGCTATTATTTGAAGTAGAAATATTTTGTAACATTATAAATGTCTTTACTGTCCTTTTAACCCGTTCATATTAATTTATTTCAACTCTTACTGACCCCAACCTTTTGAATGGTAGTGTGCTTTTGTTGTTTCTCTGTGGTCAACTTAAAGGGGTACTTCAATGCTGGCAAAATGGGCTTTCAACAAAACTTGGTTGCCTATACAGTAGAAAGGCAAAACATTTTAAACAAAAAATCATTGCTAAATGACTAGAGAAAACGGATAAAAAATCTGTTGTCTTTCCTTTTGCCAAATAGGTAGGACAACTTCAACACCCATAATGCACTGGGGCATGTTGCTGTCCAAGGCCACTCCCACCAGTGTGCTATGATACGCTTACCAGAGTCAAATACCACCTTGCTTTAGTAGGAAATACTTCTTAGCAAACTTTCAGTCATAATGGTGTCGACTTGTATTGTTCCCGGGTGCAAGAATTCAAAGGCTGAACGTTGTAGGCAGTGGCATTGATGCGTTTTGCGTATTCAGGCTTTGTTAGTCCCATGATTCTGATCATCAGCTTTCTGTCAACTCAGGCTTTGATCCTGAGTTTAGCTGTGACATCAGTAGTGAACAGCCAATCACACGCTGTGGATCAGGGAAACCGAAATTCACTTCTCACGAGAGAAGCAGCGAGATTTCTCTCTTCTGCAGAATATTACATGATGGAAAAATATTAAGAATTTAAACAAATTTACACAGCAAGAAGAAAAGAGCTGTCTATGAAAGAGGACAAATCTCACTACGTCAGTGCAAGTAAAAGTTATAAAGTTCGTTTAGTTGATTTATAGAGAGAGTTGAACATTTAAGCTCACATGTAGTCATTTTTATAGCTTTATTTATTGATTTTTAAAGCTTATTTGTATGACCTTTATATAGTCTATTTATATTAATTTTAACAAAGTGCCTATTAATGATTAACTAAAATGATACATGTGTAATTGATTAAGGGAATAATAATTACATACATTTATATCTAAATCATTCAAAATTATTATTATTATAAATAAGCATTGTTAAAAGCTAGACACTTTACTCTTTAAAAAACATTTGCAGAGTGGCTTTATTGCATCAGAGATGTCACTTTTCTCACAGCTTTACTTGCTCTCTGTGTTACCGGGGGCCTATACCATGAAGCCGGTTTAGCTGGCTAGCCAGGTATGTTTAAGCTTATTTTGTGCCAATCCTGCCAATCCTAAAACCCAGGATTGGTCCAACTTGTTTGAGCCAGAACATAACCTGCCCGGGAGCAGGTTACTATGGAGATGAGCACTGCTAAAAGCCAAGCCGCTTTCATGGTACCTAAAACCCAGGATTGGCACAAAATAAGCTTAAACATACCTGGCTAGCCAGCTAAACCGGCTTCATGGTATAGGCCCCCGGTAACACAGAGAGCAAGTAAACATTGTTAATTTACATCTACTACCGACATTGTAACACTTCACAGATTTTCAACCCGCTTTGTAGTTACACCTTTTAATAGTTTACCCCCCAAAAAGCGTATTATTTAATATCTTTATTATCTTTAGTTGTCATTTAGAATAAGTGTGTCTTGTTTATTTTCTTCCAGATCATAGAGAATATATCAGTAAAGCATCTTCCCAGCAGTGAGCCTGATCCACATGTGGTAAGAGTCGGGTGGTCTCTGGATTCCTGCAGCACACAGCTTGGTGAGGAAGCACATGCACACGCACAGACTCTGAGGGTTTGTTATAGAAATGATCTTTCTGGATTCTTATGTAGGGAATTACTGCGTTTCAGGAGAGGAGCCGTTCTCTTATGGGTATGGCGGAACAGGGAAAAAGTCTACCAGATGCAAATTTGAAGATTACGGAGAGAAATTTGGTGAAAGCGATGTCATTGGATGTTATATTGTGAGTGCTTTTCTTGAATGCTACTTAAAGGGACAGTTCGCCCAAAAGTGAAAATGTTGTCATCATTTGTTCCAAACTTGTATGAGTTTTTTTCTCCTTCTGCTGAACACAAAATAAGATATTTTGAAGAATGTTGGTAACAGTTGATGGACCCCATTGACTGCCATAGTAGGAAAAAAAGAAAAAAAAAATACTATGGAAGTCAATGGGGCCCAAACAAATTTCCCTGTTTGCATTGTATGTTGGGTTCAAGCTTTGCACAAATTCACAACAGGGACCAATAGCATGCCTTTGGTCCGTCAGTGATGTCTGTGTGACTGGAAATACTTAAAGGGATAGTTTGATTCCATTTGAGTGTGCTATTAGCATGTTGCTAAGCTAATAACATGATACTCTAATACTCTATTCTGAGCATAAAAATACATAAATATTGGGTAAATTGGTCTATTTGAATTCGGTTGAACCGCATTGGGATGGAGCTTACTATATGATGCATTAATGCTGTTGAGGTAGGCAGCTCTCTAGGGAATAATGAAAGAGAACCAAAGTAACAAACATAACTACCTGAATGAAGTAGTTGACTTGATGAATAAACTCAGTCTTATACGTTTGTGTCTTTTACAGGACTTTGATAGCCATGAGGAGGTGGAAATGGCTTTCTCAAAGAACGGGAAGTGGCTTGATGTGGCATTTCACATATCTAAAGAAGAGCTGGCCGGTCGTGCTCTGTATCCTCATATCCTGGTGAAGAACTGCGCTGTCCAGTTTAACTTCGGCCAACGGGAGGAGCCTTTCTTTTCTTTGCCAGATGGGTACACATTCATCGGGGCCGTCGACATGGAGGACAGGGTCAGAGGCACTGTTGGCCCTACCAACAAATCTGATTGTGAGGTAAATTCTCCATACAGTGTTGAGGAACACAGTTTGACCCATAAAGAGAGATCAATATGTTCAATGAAAATCTGAAGTTCAGTCAGTCAGAGTTTACTAAAGTCATAATATCAGTACCATAAACCTATAGTTTATACAGTTATAATTATGGATTTTTTTTCTTACAAAAACGCATGGCTTCGCTTCAGAAGGCCTTCATTAACCGTATGGATTACTTTTGTGATGGATGGATAGATGCACTGTTTTGGGCTTCAAAATCTCAGTTACCATTCACTGCCATTATAAAGCTTGGAAGAGCCAGGATATTTTTTAATATAACTCTAATTGTGTCCATCTGAAAGAAGAAAGTCATATACACGGCTTGAGGGTGATCATTTTGGGTGAACTAACCCTTTAATTAATTCGACTGCATGATGATCATGTACATGTGAAAGCCAGGGTAAACGAATAAACAGGTAAGTGTTTTACATGGGTCAGACTAGGGCTGCACGATTTGGGAAAATAATATCTAATTGCGAATTATTATTATTATTATTATTATTATTATTATTATTATTTTTAATTTTTTTTACAAATGAAAAGTGTGTGTGTGTGTAAAATTGTTTTTTTATATATATATATATATATATATATATGTATGTATGTATGTATGTATGACTAATAATAATAATTATTATGATTATTATTGCTAAATAAAAATATTTAACAAAATTAGAAATATTTAACATTTTTATTATTAAATAGAGTAAGAATAAATAACGATATAATTATAATAATAATTATTATATTTTACAGAGAACTTATTTTACAAAAGAAAAACAGCTGGGTTACCTGTTAATATGCAGACAGCCTATGACTAAAAATCATTAGAAAGGTCTAAGGATTTATTGTAAATAAAAATCAGCTTTTTATCTGTGATAACAATTTTTAAATCTTTAATATGAGCCTCTGTGGGGGGAAAAAAGCTCCTGTACATTGAAGAAAAACACAAATTATTTTGTAGCGACCTATTGTATTATTTTTCTTATTTGTTTTACCCATAAGTTCCATTCATACTGGAAGCCAGAGGGCGCCCTCGAGCAGAAACGCCACATTTGCCTCAGAAGTAATCGTTTTCAGGAAATCCCTAATGTGAAGCTCGCGCTGAAGGCTGAGAAAGATAAACTCTTTGACTGATTAAACATGAAGACAGTAAACACGACTGCATCAATATATGGTGTATTTGAGTTCTTCTCGGGTATTTTCATAATAATAAAGCAGTGCAGACTGACATAGACTTAATCACTGTATAGAATACTGTAAAATAATGCATTATCTGCCTCATTCTGTGATAAGAAGCCACATCAGCTCACAAACACTCCACTGACGACATGAAGTGAGTTAAAACATGTTATTAAACGTATTGTTACAGCGCTTCGCATTACTAGTTTGTGAAGATGTTTGACGCGTTGCTTTCAAACTCAAACTCGCATTCTTTCAGACGGAGCAGCGTTTACTCCTGATCATAGAGCCGCTCTTCGGTGACACACTGGGCTTATTTTTATTTAATTAAAATCGCGGCCTTTCATAATCGCACACACAAAAACGCGATTGCGGTTCGATTTCGATTAATCGTGCAGACCCTCGGTCACGTCTCAGGTGCCAGACACCGATTGGCCATGACGTTATGCAATAGATTTAAGAAACTATGATTCCTTTTTTGTTATATAATAAAAGAGGAGGGGTCCACCTCTTCAAAAGGTAGTGTGACCATTAGATTTTGTTTTACTTTACCTTTTCAGTGAAGGTTTTGCGTCATTGTATAACGTCTTCGACAAACGTTTGACAATGAAGTCTTAGTCTCAGTACATAAATACACTACTATTCCAAACATTAAGAAATTAATACTTTTATTTAGCAGAGGTGCATTAAATTGATCAAAAGATCTCAAACTATAGCTGCTCTTTGGAACTTTTCTATTCTTCAAAGAATCCTGAAAAACATGCGTCATGGTTTCCACAACAATTTTAAGCAACACTATTGTTTTCAACATGGATAATATTAATAAGTGCAACAAATCAGCATATCTGAATGATTTCTGAAGGATCATGTGACACTAGGCTGGAGGAATGATGCTGAAAATTCAGCTTTGATCACAGGAATAAAATGCACTCAAATGGAAAACGTTTTAATTTTTTTATAATATTTCACAATATTGGGGTTTTTACTGTATTTTGGTCAAATAAATGCAGCCTTGGAGTATAAGAGGCTTCCAAAAGCATTAAAATGTCTTACTGACCCTAAACTAGTGAATTTGGTCTCAAATAAAGATGTATAATCAAGAGAATATCACTGTTGTCTGTAGGTCCTGATGATGGTTGGTCTTCCTGCTTGAGGTAAAACCACATGGGCCTCTAAGCATGCAGAACTGAACCCAGAGAAGAAGTTTAACATCCTAGGCACAAACGCCATCATGGAGAAAATGAAGGTAGGTTTAAATGTGTTTTATGGTTCACATTTGAGAAGTCAGTGTGAGTGTGAAGGTTGAGTCAGCAGAGCAGTAGCACAGCTGTACATAACATGTTGCAATCCACACAACATAATGGGGTATCAGAGTTCAAAAGAGGACAAATTGCTGGTGCGTGTCTTGCTGGCTCATCTGTGACCAGGACAGCAAGTCTTTGTGGTGTAATCCAGGGTAATGTCGGCATATCTCCATGAAGGATGAACCACATCCAACAGGAGTAACTGTCGACACAAGAGGAAGCTGTCTGAAAGGCATGTCCAGGTGCTAACCCGGATTATATCCAATAAACATAAAACCACAGCCGCTCAACTCACTGCAGAATTAAACGCGCACCTCGACTCGGTTTCCACCAAAACTGTTCGTCGGGAGCTCCACAAAGTCAATATTCATGGTCGGGCTGCTATAGCCAAACCTTTGATCACTCGTGCCAATGACAAATGCCCGTTTCATTGGTTCCAACAGTGCAAATCTTGGGCTGTGGACAATATGCAACATGTATTGTTCTCTGAGTCTATGTGGAGAAGTCCCAAAGAAGCTTAACACCCGAGCTGTTGCTGCCCAGAGTGAAGCATGGCGGTGGATCAGAGATGGTTTGGGCTGCAATATCATAGCATTCCCCAGGCCCAATACTTGTGCTTGATGGGCAAATCATTGCCAAGGACTACTGATTTAGTCTGGAGGACCTGATGGTTCAAACATTGTACCCTGAAGAGGGTGCCATGTGTCAGGAAGATAATGCACCAAAACACACACAAAGAACGGTGACGTAGTTTGCTGAACATGAAAGTGAAGTTGAACATCTGCCATGGCCTGCACAGTCACCAGATCTCAATATTATTGAGCCACTTTGGGGTGTCAGAATTTTTCTTTCTTCACATCATGTAGTGATACTGTTCTGCATAAGTAATGGCTCAAATCCCTCTGGCCACTGTGCAGGACTTGTGTCTGTCATTCCCAAGAGGAATGGAAAAGGAGAATTTATACTAATAAATGATTGTGGTCAAAAATCAAATGTGCAAAAATCATTGTCCAACTGCTGTAATTAGTTTTTTTTGAAAGAAAGCAATAAACTTATATTCAGAAGGTATGCATTAAATTGATCAAAAGTGATAGATTTATATTTCAAATAAATGCAGGTTTTTTTGTGTGTGTGTGTGTGATCAAATAGATGCAGCCTTGGTTGAGCATAAGAGACTTCTTTTAAAAAAAAAAATCTTACAGATCCCAAAAAAGCATGGTTCTCTTTTATGGTCTTAGGTGATGGGATTGCGTCGCCAGCGTAACTATGCCGGGCGCTGGGACATCCTGATTCAACAGGCCACTCAGTGTCTGAACCGACTGATCCAGATCGCCGCTCGCAAAAAACGGAACTACATCCTGGATCAGGTACCTTCCCATGATTCCCAGCGAAGACATGACTGGGAATGAGCTCTGATGTTCTTCTAATGTGTCCTTTATTTATCTTTCAGGATAAAGATCTTTCATCTTTTATCTTATTCTTCATATGATAGAGTAGAAGCAGCAGCAGCCTTTGATTGAATGTCGTATTGAAAGGACAAACTGAAGTGTCAGAAGCATCATTAACATCAAACATGCTCTTTTGTAGCATTTCAATTATCTTGCCTTTTCAATTACGTCGAATTGTTCTGTGAGCCTCTCTGATAATGTACTAGTAGCCCATGACTGTATGAAGGTGTTGAGAGATGAGTATTCTCAGCCTGGTGAGTCAGGAAAAACACATCTTGTTGCAATGGTAATTCTAAAAGAAATATTGGTTTTAAAGAGACGTCCGTTGTGTTTGTTCCAGTAAAAAGGGAAATGAAAAAATAGCCTTCCTGGCTTTCTTTTAGTTCTAGTATATCAGAGCGTCTCTCTAGTGCAGGTTTTCTGAAAATGGGTGTGAGTTTGGTTATAGAATGCAGTTGTCACTCCTGGAAATAACTGAATGCAACCGTATTAACGACTCAAATACAGGACTGACAACTGTTCTGCTGCTGTGTGAACGTGGCCTGAGGATCCAGGTCCTCACAGACACCCGTGCTTGTCAAAAGAAAGAAAGAAAAGCTACTCTTACTTCATTGCAGGGTTCCAGATTTTGTCCCAGGAAAACACATTTTCACAGAACGCGAAAGAAACGATAATAAACAGCTTCTACTTTTTTCTTGTCACTATTGCTAGACAAACGTATACGGATCAGCCCAAAGACGAAAAATGCGTCCTTTTGAAGGGTTTCAACGCAAGGCTGTTGTAATTTGTCCCACGGACGAAGATTTAAAAGAGCGAGCGTCAAAGCAAACTGAGGAGGGAAAGGATGTGCCCGATCATGCTGTTTTAGAAATGAAAGGTAAGAACGCTGCTATAGAAAACACCAACATCAGAAAAGACAGCTTGATTTAAACTTTTGCTTTTTGGTTTAATTAAAGTTTAAAGACAAAAGTACCACTTCATCATAGAAAATGGCTTTATCTCTCTAATGGCTGGTTCTCAGGCCCTGTGTACACCTGGTATTAAGATGCCTTTTGGTCGATCGGATGACAAGTGGACTATGTTAAATACAGTTGAAAACGCATCCGACTGGTTTGCTTTCGTAGTGTAGACGCTTGCTCTCTGCTACTGACCTAACACGCAAACATTATGGGAAGCACGCTAGCCAGACGGGATTTAAACTTTGCTGGCTGGAGACCCAAAACCAAAAACTTACCAAGCACAATGTTCTCTCACCATTCTTGATTTCTAACACACTCACAGCGCTCGGCTGGTCTGTTAGATCAGAAACTAAAGCTGCTGCTCTCTGTGTGTTTTTCCGGCACCTTTAGTTGCGTTCATATGTAAATTGCGTGAGCTTACTGTATTTTGTCCATTAGATCGAAAAATCTGAAAATGCCCATAGACCCTCCCCTCGAAGAAATCAGGACAGAAGTGGCTGAAAGTGGACAAAAGAGACGGATTAAAACACCAGGAGTAAACTTGTGACTCGATCGACCAAATGCATCTTAATAGCAGGTGTAAACAGGGTTTGAGTCTTGAGCACTGTTACAGTGCAATAACATTTAAAAATGCCAATTGAATAATAATTCATACTAATATTGTGCCAGTTCCAATAAATACACAATCTCACTATTAACTAAGATTTTTTGCCTCAATAAATTCCTAATTACTGCTTATTAATAGTTAGTAAGGTAGTTAAATTTAGATTAAGGTATGTAGAATAAGGTCATGCAGAATAAGGCATTAATATGTGCTTTATAAGTACTAATAAACAGCTGATATCCTAGTAATATGCATGCATGTTCATAGTGAGAACTGGACCCTAAACTAAAGGGTTACTGAGTTTTTCTTGTAATCTTGACATTTTTCCATCATCCTTACAGCAATATTCTCTCTTTGAGTTCAGAATTTATTACAGTTTTTCTTTCCTGGTGGTTTGATCTGTCCCACCTTCTTTCCTCTTTCCATGGCTTTAAAGCCAACTTTGTGCTGCCAGAGGTCGGAGACTTCCTGGATGAAGTGACCTTTGTTGAGCTTCAGAGAGAGGAGGCAGAGGAGCTGGTGAAACGGTACAATGAGGAGGGCCGCAAGGCCGGGCCTCCACCTGAGAAACGCATCGACAGCTGGGGACACCGTAGACGCGAAAGCAGCTACCAGCAGTACGACAACCACGGAGGATCAAGAGGAGACCATCGGAACAGAGGAGGAACTGCAGGAAGCTACAGGGGAGGTGAATTGACCTCATTAGGGTTTCATGCTAACTTATTAAAAATTCTGTCATTTGTGTTTTTGTCATCTTGCTCTGTGCTCTGTCAGGTTATAACCGTGATGGATACACTCAGAACCGCTGGGGAGGAAATTACAGAGACGGGCGAGATGGATACAGCAGCAGACATCAGTCTGAAGGAACCTACAATAATAACCGCTATGGCTCCTATAACAAAGAGGGATATAGCCAAGTGAGTGCTGGACACAGCCATGTGTCTGTGACAAATATTTAGCTTTAAGGCCACATGTCCACCAAAGCGTTTTTAGCCAGCTGAAAACACCTCGCTGTGGGCGCTTGAGAGCGTTTTGGCAGGGCAGCGTTTTTTTCAGTTGAGACTGCTTATGATACGGAATATCCACAGAAGTGTTACTGGTACCTCATTTCACAGGTAGTTTGCTTCTGTATTGATTCTATATAAAATTGCCAATACAATGTAAAGTATTTGCTCTGGCTCTTGTTTTAAATTATTTTATTCTGTTATTATGCTGCTTGTTTTCATCTGTTGACGTTGTACGGTACAAACAGAATGTGGTGGTTGGACGGTGTTGTAGTTGTCCCGCCCCTCCTCCACTGTGATTGGACGGCTGGGTGGAAAGTGACAGTGATGACTGCTGCCATTGAAAAAAATTGAATACGCCAGCCAGCTGCGTCAAAAAACGCTTTGGTGGACACACGGTCTAAGGCCCCAATATACTGGTATGAACTGGTAATCATTATGAACAAGCTCAGGCCAAAGCGCATTTCGTTTGGAGTTTGTTTGGGAGTTCAAAACCGCTTGCCAAAGCAAACTTTCCAGGAAAGGTTTGCTCTGGCTGGTGAACGCCTATGTACTACCATTGGTCTAGGTAGGTTTAGCTTGTTAGGTAGGCTAGGTAGGTTTGTTGTAATTGAAAGAGACACTGACACAGTTTTTTCATGTTTAGTACTGTGAGGCTGCTGCTTTAAAGCAATCTATAAATGAAATAACTAAAACCAAACACACTGCAGCTAAATTCGGTTGTCAGTTCACCTTTTAGTGCTGAAACCTGCTCTAAAGTCAATAGCGCAGTATTTTTGTGTTATTTAAAGGGTGTGTTAGTAATATGTGCCTATAGGTGGGTGCACAACGCGTGAACACTGCTTATTACACACAGGGTAACAGGGCAGCAGCACACAAACATACCAAATGTTAAAAATAAAAGGATTCCTCTCTGAGATTCAAGAGTTTTATTTGTCACATACACCGTTATATACAGAGTATACAACCGGCAGTGAAATGTAAAGCAATCTGGAGAAGCGTTCAGTCTTTACACTCGCAAATTCCACCATATAAATAGCGAATACGCCATGGTGCAACACAATTGGCTTTTAAAGGGAATGGGAGATGAGATTCTGATTGGTTTATTGCATGTTATGCCCAAAACACACCCATGACTCATTAAGGGATACAGAAGGGTACAACCCTTTTGGATCATGCATCTGGTGCGCCGACTGTTTTTTTTTTTTTTTCTGTCGTTAAACTAGCAAAAGTGGATTCGGACTCGTCCTAAGTGCATCTGCACCATGTGCTTCAGACCATGCGCATTAAAATAGGGCCCAATGAGTCTTTTTGTCGCTGTAATATTTTTTTGGTCAGAATAGTGGATACCAAACCAGCCAGAACTTTTCTTGTGTTCCATACACATATGGACCGATAATTTATTGGACTCCCACAATTGTCACTCCTGAAACTTTACAGTGAGTACGTGGCCATTAATAACATGATGTGAATTGACTGGAGTGCTGAACTGCAGAGCTCATGCAAACATGTCCACAGCGTTTGCTTAACTGCTGTTTTCTCAAACTCATTTTTGTTGTGTGTATTTTATTGTTGAAAGGAAAGCGAGCAGCACATATTTACATATTCATCTAAACGCTGCTCTCAGCAGTGTTGGTGGCGTTTGGGATGTTTGCTAACAGTATACCGCTGCTCACATATTTTGAACTTCTTTTTACCCCCAAGCAAAGAACGAAAATAAACTTTGCTGGGAGTATATTGAGGCCTTTATGAGATGTGTATTCATTTATTTGTTGTTGTTTTATTTTGCTTTCTATTTTCCAACATTTTTAGAGCTATCATCAGGGTTATAATCAAGGCTACAACCAGGGCAACTATAGCCAAGGAAACTACAACCAAGGCTACAACTATGGCAACTACAGCCAATATCCAGGTTATGGACAAGGTTACCAGGACAGTCAAGGATCTGGACAATCATATAACCAGCAAAACTACAACCAACAGTATCAACAGGTGAGTTTCAGGGAATGTTCTGTGATTTAAAACAGCTTTCGCTCTGAAAGCATTTGTGGCAGCTGCTGTTGACCAGAGAAAATCATTGAGTTGTCCCGCAAATTACAGCTGTGAAAGCTTCTAATCTGCTGCTTTTGGTACAATCTTACAAAATGGGAATATATCTGTACAAAGGGGTTAATATTTTGAGTACAAAATGTTTGAATCAATTTCTTAATATTTTATTACTGCTAATAATAATTATTAAAGCATATTGTTAGCACTTCACCCGAATGTTGATTTAAAAACATCCAATTATGCAGAATATATGATGGCAAAACCAATGCTGCCACTCAGTGGGCGTAACCGCAGTCGCGCCGCCCACAGTGATGTCACGTGCATAAACTATTGACTGAACACGTAAAACATGCGCATAATATCAGCATTTTCACAAATTTGAGTTTTTGTAATTTATACAGAGACGATAACGTTCTCGCCATTTTCAAAGTTTGCATTTTCAGGTCCCCAAAATGAACGGCCATAAAAAGTAAGCCTTTTTTAGTTAAAAGTGGTGTGTAAACGGCCTCTTAGACTGAAAGTGCATTACTGTTTTCAAACTATTGTCTGCATGCCACAGATGCTGTTAATAGAATAGATTTCATTTTAAATATTGAATCCTTGAATGTATTGTATAATCATTTTAGGTCTTATTACATTTAAGCACTTTTGTCATTTATTAGATCAGATGATTGAAATGTAAAACAATAGGTGCTTTCACTCTGTGTCATAATTACGAGATCTTGTAAAAGCGTTCATGTCCTCGTAGAGCTCATAATTACAATTTGTAAGCTGGGAATGTACAACCTGACCACAGCAGATTAATTTCGGCGTTTATAATGTTGCCATAGAAAGGCATAATTCAGAGTCTGAGGACATGAACAGATATAATATAAGAATAGAAGTTCCTAAAGATTGTTGTAAATGTTATTGAAGCATGATGTTTTTCTCCAGTATGCGCAGCAGTGGCAGCAGTATTATCAGAATCAGAGCCAGTGGAACCAGTACTACAGTCAATATGGGAACTACTCCGGACAGCAGGGCTCACAGTGAACAGGAACCACGCTCTGACATCATCACACACGTAATCATACACACCATGCCACGCTTCTCCTATTAAAACACGTCCTCCATCATTTAATTGTCTCTTTCATACATCTCGTTAAACCATTTACACACTTTTTTTTTCCTAAGACTGTTATAAGTCAATGATTATTTTGAACTAAATGACTGATATGACCACACTAGATGCAATCAAACCCCTGAGGTTGAAATAAAAGACTGATTTGTAGTATATGTGCAAGATATTATTATTGGAAGGTGCTTCATGTTGTAGACAAACAGCCTGCAGGTGTAGAAACGGTGAGATGCTGCTTCAACACTGAACAAACAAGTTTGGATTTGCCTAAATTCCATTTAATTTGGAATGTAGATGCTTTTCATATAACTACTCTGTCTTAATTTAACACAAGATTACAGTAAAAATGTTTTTGTTTAAATTGTAGTTGTTCAATGTTTTAGATACTCATTGGCATTGCAGATGAGAAGATTTGAGAAGATTTTGTGTTGATAACTTCTCTTCTTGATAATATATAATGCAAGACAATTTTAAGTGTTCATGACTATCCTGGCTGAGAAAGTACCGCATTTATTTCTGAACTGTTTAGTGTTCTTTGTGGACGTTATTTGTTCTGTCCTGTCCAATCCATCTTTGCTTTGAGAATTAAATGATATAAAACCACCGTGACTCTGCTGATGGTTTACAACTCAAACATGAATAGTGTTGATCCAGCCGGACGTGTCACAACATGCGTACATTCGTATGGGACAAAAAAAAAAAAAAAAAAAACCCATCTCGATCATTTTTCTCATTTTTATTCCAATCACATCAGGCAGTGCTTTATTATGGAAAATACTCAAGATTTATCATTCCTCAATAAATAAAAATCTATAGCCTAAATTCAAGATTTAGTAAAACAGACATTCAAGTTGGAGATGATCTAACAGAAAACATGTTAGAAAAACAATCAAAATAGGTCCACAGTGTTCGCTCGAATTGACCCTTAATGTCACACTCCCGCTCTTTCCCCATTAATGCTCATGCTTTAATGCGCCGGATGGACGCGAGCACTAATGAAGCAGATTTTGAATCGAGACAGGACTATTGTCTGACATACAGTGATATAATACCCTTTGTCTCCTTCTCAATGAATTGTTCATTACATAAGGCACAGTGATGCATTATGGGTGTCATTTCAGCACCGAAAGCACGTCCCTAAACAGAGGAGGTACATTCTTCCTGTTCAAGGCCAATACAGTTGGTCATTTTCCATCAGTGTGAATATTAAGACAATACATGTTTGTACTCAATCGAACGATTCTTGCAGAAAGTGCCCCGCTCTTCGTGGCGAAATGCAAGAAAGTCCGTTGGTCTCGTGCAAAGACGAGTGGTAGTGAGGTTGATGTAGCGGTCCACTTTTGAGTGCTCGTGGAGATGCGAGGTCCATTGATCTGGTCCCTCACTGGCAGTTGACGCTGGTGCATAGAGAGTTCTTACCGTACGGATCCACTGGCAGGGTTTCAAAGAGCCCTGAGGAAGCGGACCATCTGTAATTCCTTAAATAAAATCCCTTCCGGGTAGAATTTCATCACATTTAATGAACGTCATGAACAATCTGTTGAAGACAATAGAACAAGACAGTTGGCGAGGAAAGATGAGGACATGTTCTTCAGTGTGTTCTGTCCAGTGTATTTAACAGTTCCACCACACACAAACAAATGGCCATTTGCCCAGACTACTTCAGTCTGGTTCCTTTCGTTTATCTTTGTTCAGCTTCAGTTCATCCATTTTCTCCTGTAGGAGAGAACTAGGGGCAGATGAACCTCGCACCCTTGCTGGTAGAGTGGCACTCTGGGATGATAAGGCAGGTAACGTTAGTCTCAAGATGTGTATGCTACCCAGTCTCGCTCACTAACTTAGCTTTCTATGCAATCTATTTTGAAAACATCCACTATGTTCGCTGTGAGGAATGCAAGAAACATTTGTGTGCGTCATGGCAATACCTTTTCAAGGGGGGGATGCTGTTTCTGGGAATGAAGACGATCTTTCCGTTTGGCTACCGGCGTCCAAACTCCTGGGTCTGTCTGAGTGGACCTGTCGGATAGTGTGGCCACCTCGGCGTCGCTGTCTGATGAAGTTTGGCCCTTGGAGCTTTCAGATCTGTTTCCATTAGGAAAGACAAATGCTTCCTCTTCAGAACCTGATTGAAAGGCCGGAAAACAGAGCCAATAAATCATCTGGAAACTTAGTCACCATGAAACCAAAATTGACCTTTTTTTTAATTGAAAATGTTTTATTGCTTTATATGATGAACAGATTGAATTTAGGCTTTTATCAGCAAACATAAACAGAAGCTCATCCGAACCTGCGTGATGCGCAAGAATGAATCTCATTGGTTCTCTCTGAAGCTCAAACGTGCTGCGCAACAAGTCGAGAATGAACCTCATTGGTTCTCGCTGAAGCTCAAACGTGCTGCGTAACACGAGAATGAACCTCATTGGTTCTTGAGGAAGCTCAAACGTGCTGCGTAACACAAGAATGAACCTCATTGGTTCTTGAGGAAGCTCAAACGTGCTGCGTAACACGAGAATGAACCTCATTGGTTCTTGAGGAAGCTCAAACGTGCTGCGTAACACAAGAATGAACCTCATTGGTTCTCGCTGAAGCTCAAACGTGCTGCGTAACACGAGAATGAACCTCATTGGTTCTTGCTGAAGCTCAAACGTGATGCGTAACACTAGAATGAACCTCATTGGTTCTTGAGGAAGCTCAAACGTGCTGCGTAACACGAGAATTAACCTCATTGGTTGTCGCTGAAGCTCAAACGTGCTGCGCAACACGAGAATGAACCTCATTGGTTCTCGCTGAAGCTCAAACGTGCTGCGCAACACGAGAATGAACCTCATTGGTTCTTGCATGTCAAGTGAACATGGCTGAGCTTCTGTTTACCTCAACTGATGTGTGAGTTGAATGTTTATATGTGAATAAAAGCTTAAATTCAATCTGTTCATCATATAAAGCGATCGAGTCTCTTTAGAAAATTTGGCCTAAATGGCTCAATTGATATGGATTAGTTTTACGATCTCTTTGTGAACTTTTTGAAGCGTCAGAGTGGTAGTTGTGTAGCGGTCAATGGAGGGACAGAAATCTCTCAGATTTCATTAAAAAGATCTTCATTTCTGTTCTGAAGATGAACGAAAGTCTTACGGGTTTGGAATAACATGAGGGCGAGTAATTAATTAACTATCCCTTTCATCAGTGTGTATTAGCTTTGACGCTATGTGTATGCTAGTATACTCATAAGTTGACATGAATTCACTTTGCGCAGACATACACATTTCAATTTCAGTCTTGCTGTTCCAGGAAAACATCTCAAGAATATATTGATGACTCACCTGCACTACACAAATGACTAATCAGTTTCTAGAGTTATAATACCCCTAGTGCTATTTACAACTGACCATAAGCCGCAAATTACAGTTCATGTCTATGCCATTAGTTTTATGGAAACTAGTGTTTAGTGCATTTTGAATGTGAAACTAACGGCTAACTGAAAGTTGGTTAGGAGAACTGAGTGATGACTGTTGAAAAAGTGACCCAAGTATCATGATGTACATGTAAGTGAAACAGATTATCAAAAAAGGAAAAATAGGGCAGAACTTGGTTCTGTCTGTCGGTTGTTAATTGGATTGAAGCAGATATGAATGCAAACTTGAGGTCGAATTTAAGAAAGGAGCGGGTTTAAGCGGATTAAATGATGTCCGACATGCATCACCAGAGAGAAGTCTGTCATTTCACCAAAAGATTGACATTTAAAAATAAAATGCATGCATGGACAAATCACTCACAATAAGATTAATATGATGCATTCAGAATTTCCATTTCATGTTGACTAAAAATAAATGTCCCACGGTACTTCCTGTTTAAATCGGAAATGCATCATTATGGGGGCAGAAACTGTCTAATTTTGGAATAGCATAGTCCCGTTACTATTTCTGCCATGTCTTTATATGCTTAAAATACCCTTGAAATAGTTTCATGAGTGGTAGCATACTATTATACTTATGAAATAGTAAGGGAAGTATGCTAGTATGGGTTCATCAAGCCATTTCAAAGGGTTTTTAAACGTACATTAGCTTAATACAAGGCGCTCTGGAATACTTGATTCTGATTGGTCAACTGTGCTAATACGCAGTCAAATGTTTTTTAGTAATGACTGTTAAAACATTAACACATAATATAATTAACATGTGTTCCTGCTACCGATTTCCCAACTTGAGCTAATGAGAAAACGGTAACACTTTAGTTTAGGGTCCAATTCTCACTATGAACTAGTTTCTTATTAGCATGCATATTACTAGGATATCAGCTGTTTATTAGTACTTAAGCACATATAAATGCCTTATTCTGCATCCCATAATCCTACACAATACCTAAATTTAGCAACTACATTACAAACTATTAACACCCAGTAATCAGGAGTTTATTGCATATAAATCCTAGTTAATAGTGAGAATTGGACTCTAAACTAAAGTGTGACCAAGAAAACGTAACTATTTTACAAGGTTGCGATGTCGTATAAATTTGTACGATGGGATTTGTATGAATATGTAACTTATTTTACAACAAAGCAAGCATGAAGGTTGTAAAATACTGAAAATGTAAAATAGTTACAAACTGCAATGAGAGTGTTGGATTTCCTATCTCTAGCATATAGCTGTGTTAATTTCATGATCACACTGAAATAATTCCCAAATATGATAAATTAGCATTCAAAAAAATGGCATAGTGTATAATCAAAAGGTCATTATTGCAAAATAAACCTCTTTAAAGTCCCTCTATGCCATGCCCTGTTGGGGGTTATTTTGCAATATTGACCGCATGACTTACTGTATATGATATCATGATTGGCATAAGACAACTCACTCCAGCTGTTGCCCTTAGTGTGGTGGCCTGATACGGGCCCTGGGGTGGAGGGACAAGAGCTACTGGTCACCTGGAACCTCTTCATACACTCCATTCCCACCACATCCTTACAGTGCTTATGGCAGTTTACACCACAGTCTGAAAGAGAGAGGGGGCAGCAAGGTTAAAACGATGCTGATGTGCCATTTATACAGGAAACTGGTTGATTAGTGTGTTCTAACCTTTGCAATGGTAGCCTTGCTTTATGACTCCCCATAACTATAGGAAAATAGAAGGAAAAAAGTCAGATGAAGTACAAGTCAGTCCTGCACAAATGCATCGGTCGTCAGCTGAAACACTCACAAATCCTCCGCAGGAGTCACAGAATGTGGGCCTTTTGTACGTGGTCTCATGGAAGTTGTGAAGGTTGTGGAGGTTGAAGCCGAGCTTAGCACACACTGACATCCCACGCATGAAATATGAAGTGATTTCCTCTCTGCTGATCTCCCCTTCTCTGAAAAATAAAGGACAGAGCAGGATGAGGCCTGATTTGATTCATTTAATGAATTGCACACATAAGGGTTCAAGTTTATGCTCACCAAGGCTGCATTTATTTGATCAAAAATACAGTAATATTGTGAAATATAACAGTTTAAAATAACTGTTTTCTATTTAAACATATCGGATACACTTTATCTTAGGTGGGCTTAACTACTATGTACTAACATTTAAATTAATAATTTGATACAATGCACTTATTGTGTACATAAATTATTTACATTGTACTTGCATTTTAAAAATTACCTGCATGTAATTACATCTGTAATTAATTTCTGTAGTTACATTTTATAATTACACTGTTGACACTTCCCTTGCACCTAACCCTACCCTTAAACTTACCCATATCACCACACCTGTCCCTAACTTTACCCTTAAACTCACCCACACCACCACACCTGTCCCTAACTTTACCCTTAAACTGACCCACACCACCACACCTGTCCCTAACTTTACCCTTAAACTCACCCACACCACCGCACCTGTCCCTAACTTTACCCTTAAACTTACCCATACATCCACACCTGTCCCTAACCCTACACTTAAACTTACCCACACCACCACACCTGTCCCTAACTTTACCCTTAAACTTACCCACACCACCACACCTGTCCCTAACCCTACCCTTAAACTTACCCATATCACCACACCTGTCCCTAACTTTACCCTTAAACTCACCCACACCACCACACCCGTCCCTAACTTTACCCTTAAACTCACCCACACCACCACACCCGTCCCTAACTTTACCCTTAAACTTACCCACACCACCGCACCTGTCCCTAACTTTACCCTTAAACTTACCCACACCACCGCACCTGTCCCTAACTTTACCCTTAAACTTACCCACACCACCACACCTGTCCCTAACCCTACCCTTAAACTTACCCATATCACCACACCTGTCCCTAACTTTACCCTTAAACTTACCCACACCACCACACCCGTCCCTAACTTTACCCTTAAACTTACCCACACCACCGCACCTGTCCCTAACTTTACCCTTAAACTTACCCACACCACCGCACCTGCACCTAACTTTACCCTTAAACTTACCCACACCACCACACCTGTCCCTAACTTTACCCTTAAACTCACCCACACCAGCACACCTGTCCCTAACTTTACCCTTAAACTCACCCACACCACCACACCCGTCCCTAACTTTACCCTTAAACTCACCCACACCACCACACCCGTCCCTAACTTTACCCTTAAACTCACCCACACCAGCACACCGTCCCTAACTTTACCCTTAAACTCACCCACACCACCACACCCGTCCCTAACTTTACCCTTAAACTCACCCACACCACCACACCCGTCCCTAACTTTACCCTTAAACTTACCCACACCACCACACCTGTCCCTAACTTTACCCTTAAACTCACCCACACCACCACACCCGTCCCTAACTTTACCCTTAAACTCACCCACACCACCACACCTGTCCCTAACTTTACCCTTAAACTCACCCACACCACCACACCGCCCCTAACTTTACCCTTAAACTCACCCACACCACCACACCCGTCCCTAACTTTACCCCTTAAACTCACCCACACCACCACACCGTCCCTAACTTTACCCTTAAACTCACCCACACCACCGCACCTGTCCCTAACTTTACCCTTAAACTCACCCACACCGCCACACCCGTCCCTAACTTTACCCTTAAACTCACCCACACCGCCACACCGTCCCTCCCTAACTTTGCCTTTACCCTTAAACTCACCCACACCGCCACACCCGTCCCTAACTTTCCCCTTAAACTTACCCACACCGCCACACCCGTCCCTAACTTTACCCTTAAACTTACCCACACCGCCACACCCGTCCCTAACTTTACCCTTAAACTTACCCAGACCACCACACCCATCCCTAACTTTACCCTTAAACTTACCCACACCACCACACCCGTCCCTAACTTTACCCTTAAACTTACCCACACCGCCACACCCGTCCCTAACTTTACCCTTAAACTTACCCACACCGCCACACCGTCCCTAACTTTACCCTTAAACTTACCCACACCGCCACACCCGTCCCTAACTTTACCCTTAAACTTACCCACACCGCCACACCCGTCCCTAACTTTACCCTTAAACTTACCCACACCACCACACCCGTCCCTAACTTTACCCTTAAACTTACCCACACCACCACACCCGTCCCTAACTTTACCCTTAAACTTACCCACACCACCACACCTGTCCCTAACTTTACCCGTATCCACCTCAATATCAGCAAAAGTGTTTTGCAATACAATATGAACACAATAAGTACAATGTACTTATTTTGTGATGCAAGTACATAGTAGTTAAGGCCACCTAATATAAAGTGGGACCTATTTTAAACTGTATTTTATTCCTGTGATCAAAGCTGGATTTTCAGCATCATTCCTCCAGTCTTCAGTGTCACATGATCCTTCAGAAATTCTAATATGTTGATTTATTAGCAATGTTGGAAACATTAAATATGATGATTAGCTATTTTTTTAATGGAATATTTTTTTACATTTGCTTTTCTGAAATGTCAAATAAATGAAAAATCTATGAATAGTTTGAACAAATCACTATAACACAAACAAAAATTAATGTAAAACAAATTAAACAATATCTTCCTGCAAAAGAGCATACAGTGGTGTAGAGTATTTGCAGTGTTTAACATTTATACATTGCATTAAAAAATATTCTTAAGATTTATATGTAAATGTTAATTTTGTAGAAATAAATCAACAGGTAACAATGTAATGTGTTAAATGAATACATCATTATGTAATACTTATTAAAGTATTTGGGATTTTAAAAACAGGAGTTGAATGTGTAATGTTTCATCTAACTAAATATGTACAGTTTCAACAAAGTAAGCAAACCAAACAGGTTGATTTTGCTTTTGTATCAACGTTGATCCAACATGACTGATGAGCAAAAACATGTTGGTTCAATATCAGAAATCAACATTGTTTTGATGTCGCGAGAGCTCGATTGTGTGATGATTACATTAGATGTCATTGTTATCTAGAAAGGCGGCTAGCATGCATGCCCAGTGTTGGGGGTAACTCATTACAAGCAAAGCAAGTTATGTAATCAGATTACTTTTTTCAAGTAACTAGTAAAGTAACACATTACTTTAAAATTTACAACAAAATATCTGAGTTTCTTTTTCAAATGTGTAATGCGAGTTACTTTTTCCCATGTATTGACTGACAGCTCTCCTGTCCTCGTGTTGAGAGAAATGATGATTATTGTAGATCTAGACTAAATGTGAGCATGTATTTTAATTTTTATTCCTGAAGTAAGAGTGTTTTCTTTCTTCTTCTTCTTCAATCCAGAATGGCAGCACAGCTGAAATGTTTGTTTGAGCTGCGCCCTCTACTGTATGTGCATTTCCTTCAGCCTGAGGCTTATTTCACTTTTGGTGTGAAAGGGCCTTTACATTTGTTGTTGTTAAAAAACAAGTCCAGCCCAGGTCAGGCCAGAAAAAGTAACGCAACACATTACTTTCCATAAAAAGTAACTATATAATTAGTTACTTTTTGGGAGTAACGTAATATTGTAACCCATTACTTTTAAAAGTAACTTTCCCCGAATCCTGATGTAGATTGTGTAACGAGAGATGCACTTTGTCTGCACATGATGCACATTATCTAGAGATGTTTGGACAGACTGTGTATATTTATGTCCTTACCAGTGTTGGAAGTAACGCGTTACTGTAATTCCACTACTTTTAGTACTAAATAATTTTTTTTAAATTTTAATCAAGTAACAATTACAATTACTGAAATTTTTATGTTGTTGTACATAAAATGTCAAAGTAGTTCTATTTCATTTAATTTCTTTATTAAGTTAATTTAGAAAAATGTTGGGAGCATTTTTTTATTTGTTAAAATTTTTATTTTTTTAAAGTGACAACCAAGCAGACAGCGGCTGACAGTGCGTTAACCCAACGCCTCTCAAATAAACACTTTACTTGTCTTGCCTATAATAAAATCCACAGATATAAAACACTTCAAGCATCACAATGTTAGTTTAAACGTTTAGCCTACTATCACCACCACAGTAAAAAGGCATTTTTGATAAGTTGAGGTTAGGCTGATCGTAGGCACTCGCAAACGAAATGGTCTACACAATCTAAACCAATAAAAAACATGCAGGTTGTCTTACCTTACACCTCTCCGCAAAATGAATATAAATCCAATCTTCAATTCTCTCGCTATATGCACATTTAACGGAGTTCACGTCAAAAAGCAACAGATATGAGCTGCATTTTATTAATCGCCTCATTTCAAGGCCGTAATAGGAGAAAGAGCGAGCTAAGTACTGGTAAGATCATTTAGTCTCAATAGTTTTAATGAAGATAATTGTGGTTTTGAGCATCTAAGACTTACTTTCAGTTTCACTTGCGGCAGTTTGCGTGCTGGCTTGCTTTACTCATTTGCAGCAACACGTGTTGCAGTAGCGCCTTCATACATGACTACAACATGTATAAGACGCCTATAACATAGCCTATAACACGCTCTCACACGTTTATTTTTTAACAATTTGCCAGGAGTAAAAT
The DNA here is from genome assembly GCA_018749465.1 of Paracanthobrama guichenoti. Taxonomy (NCBI): domain Eukaryota; kingdom Metazoa; phylum Chordata; class Actinopteri; order Cypriniformes; family Gobionidae; genus Paracanthobrama; species Paracanthobrama guichenoti. Next base: position 9,764,470 of record CM031960.1, on the reverse strand, counting down.
TTACATATGTGGTTTAAACATCCAGATGCATTTACACTTGTCCAGTTCCGCCTGAAATGCGTCCCAGACCACCTTCTGAATTGGTTTGTTTGAGTGATCGGATTTAAATCCGTCTTGAAAGAATTTCAGAAGGCATTTACTTCTGGTCTTTTCACAATTGGATAGACATCTGATCAGAGAAAATGAATGAAGTAACCAGGTGGCCATAGCTCTTGCAGCTGCGCAGAAGGAACGCTTGCTGCTGCTGGTGGAATAGTTATAATCGCTGGTTTAGCTGATAGCTGGCCTATATAGTTTGAATAGCTGGTGGACACAGCACTACTGTTTGATTTGAAGGCCTGTTGCCCTGTTGATTACAATAAATAGGTCTAAAAAGTCTGTTTGACTGTTCATATTTACATTTAAAAAGCAGACATAAAAGTAACTTAAGTTACTTTCCCTAGTAATTAATTACTTTTGATATACAGTAATTGGTAAAGTAATTCAGTTACTTTTAAAAGAAGTAACTAGTAACTGTAACTAATTACTAATTTTCAGTAACTTGCCCAACACTGGCCCTTACAAGCAAGTTTTGTTGCACTTGTGTCAATGAGCATTATCTGCATCAACCCTAGTGAAGTGTAAACGCACTTTTGAATCGTTTGTTTTCGCAGTCATTGTCACTAAATTAAGTGAGGTTTCGGGTTGTGTGTGCACTGTAACGTTTAAGACAGATACACTCCGCATGAGAGAGAGAGATCTCTTTTCTGGATTGTGAAGAGCAAAAATTTATCAGTCTTAACATTATCGCAAATTAAGAATGGTGAGATCTAATATGTAGCAATGTTTACACTTTAGTTTAGGGTCCAATTCTCGCTATTAACTACGACTTTTGCCTCAAACTCCTGATTACTGCTTATTAATAGGTTATTAATATTAAAAGGTTGTTAAGTTTAGGTATTGGGTAGGATTAAGGGATGTAGAATGTGGTCATGCAAAAAAAAGTGTTACCGTAGAAATAGTAAATAGAAAATTTATTTTTTTAATTTCTCCAGTACCGAAAAGAAGAACAGATAATGTCAAAGCTTATAGATCATAATTTAGTCCATGGGCCTGTTTAATACTGGGTTTCTTGATATATAAAATCAAGGACAAATTGATCAAAAGACATCTTTAATGCTACAAAAGATTTCTATTTTAAATAAATCATAATATATTAGAATGATTTCTGAAGGATCATAAGACACTGAAGACTGGAGTAATGATGCTGAAAATTCAGCTTTATCATCATAAGAATAAATTACATTTGAAAATATATTAAAATTGTACACCGATATTTTTACTGTATGTAGCCATGGTAAGCTTAAGACACTTCTTTCTAAAACAAAAAAAATCGTACAAACCCCAAACTTTGCACGAAAAAAAGTTTAATTTCCGTTATAAACAACCTTTCGGGAGTTGCGTCTTTCAGAGTGTAAAAAAGGCCTCATCCTACCTATCGCTCTCGTGTGTGCAGAAGGAGAAGGGGAAATTTGCTGCGATCTTCTCAAAGTCCTCCAGAGAGATGTAGCCGTCCATGTTCAAATCATAGTTCTTCATGATGGACTGTAGGGGGCAACACAATCATTGTTGTCTTGAATGTGAGAGACTGACATCTGAAATCAGCTTGTGACATTTGGTCTTGCATGCTATTAAGGAAGTGAGAGTGGACAGCCAGGAACCGACTGTTGCACTGCCACAGTAAGGAACTGGCCCTATAGGAGTGGGAATAAGAACATGCTTCTCACTTACATCCACCATCTGTTTAACGTGTTTGGAGATGGTGGCGGGATCCAGGCGTGGAGTCAGTCCCGATCCCCACTCTGCTACCACGGGGGGCTTCACCGGAGCTACGGGCTGCAGAAAAAGTGTGATTAGAGACCTGTCAGTTTTGTTTTGACACTCAACACCAGCTTGCATAAGATCTGCAACGTTAGAGAATGCTATACAAACGAAGCCGGTTTATTTGTAAAATGCGAATGCTGTAACAGACAGAGGCTTTATAGGAAATAATCAAAAAAGTTTGTACGTAACAACACCCACACTGAAAGCAGCAAAGATAACAATTGCGTGTCTTTCAGCAATGTGTCTCTTTTGTGGTTTTCTTTGAAGTGTGTTTGCACAAAGAGGAGTGCGCTGAGCCCTGTACCCACACATCAGAATGGGATACTCCCTGTCTATAAACAGGTCACATACAAGGTCAGACAATATGAAAACATTGGCTGAGGCATGAATATTCACCTGTTGAATATGTCTAATGCATGTCAAAGTTTGTGTATGCAGTCTTTTGTTAGACAACTACATTTTCATAATTTCTGAAGAAAATCTGAGTGCTACTTGCTCCTAATAATGGCACGGTGAGGTTATGTGGTTGCTACAGTGTTCTGAGCCGTTTAAAGGGCGTTTCCATGTGGTTGCTAGGGTGTTATTGCTGGTTTCTTACTGGCCCATGTCAAAAGAGCACACCTCCAATTCTCTATTAGATGATGATCCATATATGGCATTTTCTCACAGAACATTTATGATTATTGTGACCCAAAATGACATTTGTGGCCTTTTTGAGCTCTTTTGCAATTAAAACTTGATTGCATACTAGTGATTAGCAATTACTAGTGATTAGTAATTGGTGTCAATGACAGTAGAAGTACAGTTACCTATGAATATTTGAATGTATAAATTGCAAAAAAAGCTTTTCCCCATGACATCCAGATAGATGGAGGAATGGATGGGTGGATAGAAAATGGATAGTTTGATGGGTGGATAGTTGGATTGATAGAAGATAGATATATAGATGGATGGCTAGAAGATGGATGGACAGTTGGATAGAAGATGGATAGAAGATAGATGATGGATGGATGGATGGCTAGATTTCTCATAATAGATGTGTATTCAAATCATTGTATCTATCAATTAATACATTTTAATAAATTAATATTTAAGAATGAGAACCATGTTGTTGACATTAATATATAGTGTTAGGAGTTTGATTGAATGAACCCTAAGCATGAGCTATAATAGATAACAAGGCAGTGTTTATTTTGAGGACCTCACCTGAATTTTGGGGTTCTTGGGTTCCTTGGCATAGGAGAGCTCATATATCTCATCCTCCGTGTAACACAAGTCTAGAGAGAGCTGTGGGCAAGGTGGGGCAGAACCGTTACACATGAGAGGACGCCTACTGTTTGCAATCCACATCTCTCAGTATCACACAAACAGCCGAGCATAACCACAAAGATGAGGGCTGCCCGTTGAGATTTTAAAAATACTCATTTAGGCTTATAAATGGATGCAGGCTCTCTGTGGAAATTAAATAAAGACTGTTTACGTGCTTCTAAAATAGGCACAATTATTCCATGTACTGGTGGAGCCTGGTCATGTATTCACAACCCACAGCATGCATGAGGCACAACAAACACTTCCGAGAAGAGAGGCTTTCCAGTTATTGTTAACAAATCACTTTCAAACCACCATTTTCCCTCTGTCTCACCGTTAGCAGGTGCAGCAGGTCTTTGTTGGCCTCAAACGGTGGGGTGCAGTCATGGATGGCCAACAAGTCGCTAATGTTGCTGTATAAATGCTGCAGTTTCCCCAAGTTGATCTTATCGTCCTCGAGGTAGTCTGGCAACGCCTCATTGAGGGAGATCAGATCTTTGAGATGAACACCCAAGATGGGCACCTTAAATCCAGTACATTCGCTGTACACTCGCCTGTAGTTTGAATAGTTGCTGTAGGATGACAGCAGCTCTGTGAGCTCACTGAGAGTCTGTGGGGAAAAGGGAAAAGAACAGGTATTGAGCCTTTCTGAAAAGTAATTTTTTTGGTAGCACTTTACAATAAAGATCACTTTTTTAACATTAGTTAAAGGTGCAGTAAACGATTTCTGAGAATCACTGTTGATATTTGAAATCAACCCAAACAAACACACCCCTCCCTTCATTGCTCCGTCCCCAAAATGTATGAACATGCAATGCAAGAGTGGACGTCTCTTTATCATAGCTGAGGTCAAGCAAAATAATGCTTTGTGAAAAATAAAGCAAAGATGGCGAACGAACGACAAGGAAGAACAAAAAATGAACAGTACCCAAGAATATATACAAGCAAGAGTTTGTTGTTAGTCGCCAGCAGTTGCTCACATTTGGAGCAGAAACAACGCATCATCTGTGTTCATTTTCAGGCCTTCCCGCTTAGATCTCTCCAGCTCTGGAAAGCTTTTCTAATATTAATGCGGGTCCTAAAGCTCTTGCCTGATCATAACCAGTGATATTCCTCTGACCTTTTCTCTTTTGTAATGTCTCTTAGCCATTTCTCTTTCTACAGTCTTTATTCAAATCTCCCTCTTTCTCACGCTCTCTCTCCTCCCCCATCATGAGTGGACACACCCCTTACTGCTGATTGGCTCACTTGCTCTCATCCCCCATCATGAGTGGACACGCCCCCTACTGCTGATTGGCTCACTCGCTCTCCTCCCCCATCATGAGTGGACACACGCCATACTGCTGATTGGCTCACTCTCTCTTCCTCCATCATGAGTGGACACACCCCCTACTGCTGATTGGCTCACTCTCTCCTCCCCATCATGAGTGGACACGCCCCTACTGCTGATTGGCTCACTCTCTCTCCTCCCCCATCATGAGTGGACACGCCCCCTACTGCTGATTGGCTCACTCCTCCCCTATCATGAGTGGACAAGCCCCATACTGCTGATTGGCTCACTCTCTCTCTTCCTCCATCATGAGTGGACACACCCCCTACTGCTGATTGGCTCACTCTCTCCTCCCCCATCATGAGTGGACACGCCCGCTACTGCTGATTGGCTCACTCTCTTCCTCCATCATGAGTGGACACGCCCCCTACTGCTGATTGGCTCACTCTCTCCTCCCCATCCTGAGTGGACACGCCCCCTACTGCTGATTGGCTCACTCTACTGCTGATTGGCTCACTCGCTCTCCTCCCCCATCATGAGTGGACACGCCCTCCTTACTGCTGATTGGCTACAAGTGTATTGTGCTGCTCAGTCCTAACCACCTTTCAACAGCGTTTCTCAGAAATCACTTACTGCACTTTTAATGTAATTACATAATTTATTAATTTTAGTTAATGTTAATTTTAACATATACCAACACATTTTCTAACATTGCAAGCTATACAAGCATAATATACACTACTGTTCAAAAGATTGGATTTCAAAAGATTTTTAATGGACTCTTATGCTGCATTTATTTAATCAAAAAATGTAGTAAAAGCAGTAATATTGTGATTTTAATATATTTAAAAATGTAATTTAAGCCACGATTCAGGATTCTTTGATGAACAGAAAGTTAAAGAGAACAGCATTTATTAGAAATATATATGTGAAATATAAATGTATTTACTGTCACTTTTGATGAATTTTAATGCATCCTTATTGTTCACTTCTTAAAAAAAAAAAAACGCGTTTAAAACCAAAATTAACACTGACCAATAGTATATTTCACATAAATTAACATAAAAAAAAAAGATTTGTTAAAAAAAGTTGCTTAACGCAATAAGTAATGTTAACAAACCTTATTAAAATGTTACCCTTTTTTGCTGTTGTTATTTATTTATTTTGATAAATCACTTTCATCAGACACCGCTTTGCCATTTCTCAAATTCCATTCACTTTTTTATTTTATTTTTATAAAGAGAAGAGCAAGGGCAAAACAGCAGGATTGTTATTTCAATTGTCCTTTTAAAACAGGACTACAGCTAAAACATTTACGTAAGGAGCCTGAATCCTTCAGTAAGATGGGCCCGCAAAGAATCGGCAATCATTTTTGCACTGAATTTGGAGGGAGACCTAGATTTCTGTGGATTTGGCTCCACTAGAACGGCATACGACTGAACTAATATTAAACACTGAAAACAATGAAAATGATTGACTTCTGGTCACTTTGTTGTGGAGAATGTGAACCGCGCTAAAGGTAGCTTTAGTATTATGAGTGTATTGTGTATTACTTTTCCCGACCCGAGACCTCTAAGAAAATATTGTGATGCAGCTGTTTCAAACTAATCAAAGAATAAATATATAGATCGAATGCTAAACAATCAATGGCTTAAGATCATGCATGTAGTTAAGCCCTTGTAAATATAGTTGCGTGTCAGCAAAGAGGATGTGGCCAGCAATTCTAGTGGTCAGACTGACCTTTGTGACATCAGAGGAAAGCAGGCTGGCTGTATCTTTAAGACGGGAGATGGAACTATGACACAGACCTCCTATCACCGCCATCAGAGTATTGAAATTCTGTAGAGCTCTCAGCTTCTGCTCAAACAGGGGTACAGATGAGAAAAATGCATCATTACATTCTCTCAATGCATGGCAACACTCAGCCACTTACATCCTCTTTCCTGTAAAAAAGCACTTGAAAGCAACAGTTATGCAACAGTTCTCCCAAATCATTTCCCAATACAGGAACATTACTCTTGAATGGCACACTTATATCAGATTTCCTCACTGACACATCGTTTGACACATTTGCGTGTTTTCAAGGTGCTTTCTTTGGGTTGTCTCGTTCGTACATTATGTTTGTGTGGTTAAATACAGGGCAGCGCGCACAAAGCACATATGATGTAATCGTTTCCTCTGAACCAATACATGAAATGTTCAGGCATCCTCAAAGTGAGCATATCCTGATAGATGTCGTTCATCAACCGAGCGATATGATGAATTTCCAGGATTTTTTATTTTGTAATCAAAAAGACGTCATCAGTGTCCTGTTGTAAAATGTTTTAAGATGAGTCAGACACCTCACGGACAGATATCACAGGCAACCTAAAAAACTAATTGCCGCAGGGCCGGAGTTAAACCACATGTTTTTTCATGCTCTCGACAGTACATTTTACGTCAGTGTCTTGATGGAAAGTTACAGACACATATTTCAGCATTTTAAGATCCACAACAGAGACTGCTCAGTGCTCACAACATTGGTTTCCAGAAGTGTTTATCCAATTAATTGTCTCCAAAGAATATTTCAAAAGATTCTTCAATAAAAAGTTCAAGGCCATAAAACAAACCAACCGGTTCTGAGAACAATCACAACAGTACAAATTTTGATTAGAAGCAGAAAAAATACAAAAGAAGTACAAGACTGTGTATGAATGAACTACAAATTCCATGAAGCACTGGCAATGATGTAATCAAAACAGCAATTATTGATTATATACGGATTTGATTGATATGCTGATTATTTGAAGTATTAATAATAGGTAATATGCTGATTCTGATTCGCAAATCGATTAATCATACCTAACATAAAAGGTTGTTCACATATGTGTGTGTATGTGTATGTACACACATGTATGCATAAATATGTTTGTGTATATAGTATATACACACACATATACAAATACACTTATGTTAGAAGTGATTAATCGTGATTAATCAATTTGACAGCACTTTTTTATATATATTAGTTAATAATTAAAATGAATAGTTTAAAGGAACATGCCGACTTTTTGGGACTTTAGCTTATTCACCGTATCCCCCAGAGTTAGATAAGTCCATACATATCATTCTCATCTCCATGTGTGCCATAACTCTGACACACCCACTGCTAGCCTAGCTTAGCACAAAGACTGGAGGTAAATGGCTCCAGCTAGCCTACTGCTCAATAAGCGGCAAAATAACGCCAACATTTTCCTATTTACATGTTGTGATGTGCATAGTTACATCGTGTACAAAGTTGCAATTTTCTAGACCGATATGGCTAGGAACTATACTCTCATTTCTGCGTAATAATCAAGGAACTTTGCTGCTGTACCATGGGTGCAGTGGCCCAATGATATTACACAGCGCCTGAAAATAGGCTAACTTCTGTCAACATAACCAACGTGACAACCTGCTTGCACAGAGAGCGTGCTGGGGACTATTTTCAGGCGCTGCGTAATATCATTGCACCTGCTGCACCCATGGTATGGCTACACCCAAAAAGTCGGCTTGTTCCTTTAGTATAGACTATATATAGTGATGTCAAGTTGATTAATCACATCTAACATATATATATATGGTATATATGTGTGTACATGTGTATATAGTAAATACGCACATATATACACACATGTATAAACAAACTTATGTTAGAAAGCGATTAATCGTGATTAATATTTTATTTTATTATTTGACAGCACTAACATATATATATATATTTATTAGTGCTGTCAAATTGATTAATCATGATTTAACATAACATTTTGTTAATAATTTGTATAAATAATTTAAATATATATCAAAGTTATCAGAGCTTTGTTGCCATATTATATCGCTTCCTCTCCAGGATTATGGGTAGTGTAGATCTTTATTGATAATTTGGCTAGTGAACCTACTTTTTAAAAATGAAGTTGAAATTACATGGATTTATATCTTCTATAGAATCGTATAGTATTGTGTCTTGAAGTCTTCAATGTCTCAGGAGTAAAAGAATATTACTTGTATTTCTGGAATCCTGCCGTTGGTTGTGTTTGTGTGTAATTACCTGTGCTACATGAATGAACTTGGTGAAGACCTCTGCTCGCTGCTGTGGGGTGTGTCTGTTGAGGATCATGAGCTGGACCCACTGGGAGACTCCGTTGCAGAGCATGACAGAGCGCTCGAGTGCCGGATTATCCCTCACTGAGCCATGAACCACGTAACTGCGGTAGTCCAGGAACTAGCGTGACACACACAACAATAGACACAGCTGAATCCAGATGTGCCAAGCACTCACGAATGTGATCGGCAAGACAAAACGATCCTCTGATATGATCTGACATGTCCGGGTATGAGTGTGACGGGTGTGATCATGGTTACATTATTAGTCAGCTCTTGTCTGTGCCGTCACTGCACTATACTGAGGTTAGACTTACACAAACTCAGACTGCATTAGCTTTTCGTGCAACATCTGGAGGTATGTGAACGATACTATCATAAGCCTTCGGGGTGACTTACTGAGACGTTGCAGAAGTTTTTGAACTCCAAGTAGCTGAGGTGTTCGGCCATCTCATCTGGTTCCATGTGGTCAAAAAGCAGCGAAACCTTCCTTTTCTTCACAGAGGGAGAGGGAGTCAGGGAAACATTCACTGGAGGATTACTGGTTTCAGACATAGTGATGGACAGACAGAAACCAAATAGATTGTCACAAATCAGACTGGTGAAGACAAGAATGTAGTCAGAAACAAAGAAGTTCAGAAGCTCGTCACATAAAACCATAAACCATTTTCATTTTATTAATATTATCAGTATTTGTTAATAGTATTATAATACTTTTAATTATAATATACATTTGTCAATGACATGACGTGCATATTTTTGTGTTCAAGTGCGTTATTATTGCGTTATTTTGATTCTATAAAACCTATTTTCCACTAGTACATTTAAATATTACATATTCATACACCCACAAAATGTCAGGTGGTACAACTGTCTGAACAAATTAACAGACTAAGAAAACTATTTAAAATGGTGTCATGTCTTAAATATTATGGCATCATTTTGGCCTTTCATATAAACAAATGTTATAAATATCAGTTGTTGAGATAATTGAAAATCTTTTGTCCAGTATATTCTCAAATGTCAGGGTGGCACAACTGCTAACATGGCTCTTTTATTATGAATTGACATGGTAATAACAGTAAGGTTTGTAGATACCGCTAAAACGGCTAATTCAAGTATGGGTAGGTTGGTGCACTTTCCATGTCAGGTGGTACAACTCCAGTATATACAACTATTTGGTTGTGCCACCTGACATAAAAACAGTCAAAAATCATTTTAAACACTTTGAAACTTGTTTAAACACATTGTTCATGACTCAAAAATATGCGTTACATCAGTTTTGCCAATGATCCATATACTATTATATATTAAATATATATATATTTTTTTAATTTTCAGCATTATAGTACAGTTATTAATACTATGAAATAACACAAATTGAATTATGTTGTGTCTAAACAAGTCAAAACTATCAAAAGTTGTTTGTGGTTTTTTTTTAAATCATGAGAAACATACACTTTCACTTACAGTAGATATAAGGTTACTAACGCTCTGGCAATGGCCGAAAGCTTTTATGGCATGCCAGTAAAGCTACTTGAATCTCAAATGTAAAATCACTCACATGTAAGGTGTATTGAAGAGCTGACAGTGTGAATCAGTTCCTTCAACCCTGACCAGAGCCCAGAGATCTCCCATTGCTTCTTCTAACAGAGGGTCCACCTCAAACATCAGTCGGAACTGATTCATCCACTGCCTGAGACAGACACGGAAGAAGCGGAGGACAACGAATCCAGTGAATCCTTCCATTCATTAAATTATTTTTAGGTGCACGTGTGAATGTTGTGGATCCACCAACCTGATGAAGTGGCAGATTTGTGGGCGCCTCTGTCCCCTTTTCTCTGCAGGACAATCCTTATATGTTATCACAAGTCAAGGAGGAAGAACAGAAAAACGAGACCACAAAAACTTACACTCAGTGAAGATAATCCTCTCTCAATAAACAGGCTAAACTAAAACAGGGCAGCTCTTGTTTCTTTGTCAGTGGGATTAAGAGCCATGTGAGGCTGCATGTTGCTGTGACTGAACCCAAGACTATTCTATGAATGATGGCCCCAGCTGTTCAGATGCTCTAGGATCAGTTGCATAAATCAATCTTAACCAATTAGGGTTCAGGTCGAGGTAAAATAACGGCAGTGGTGCTTGAAGGAGGATATAGAGAAAGCAGCTTATGGGCGAAGATGTGTGATGGTACAACCCAGTTATGCATCATCAGGGTCATATGGACAAGCTGCGTCCCTCTGATCAGTTTCCCTTCCGAGTCTACAAAACAAAACATTTAGAATTAGATATACAGGATTGCTATGCAGTTGCTAGGGTGTTTGCTAAGGGATTTCTAGTCAAATGAGCCCATGGCTTGGATTTTGACTTCAGTATGTTTTCCCCCGCTTATTTTATTGTCTGCCAGTGCCATCTGAAAATCGCACATCTTAGAAAAGTAATTCTCAATATGTCGCATGATTTCAGGAATCATTCATCCATAGCAGAAATGGTTCACAGCAAGTTTAGTATTATTTTAATGTTGTTGACCGATGGCCAATAAATGGCTGATAATAAAGGGGCTTTATGTAAGATGTGTAAACAGAGACCTTCCCAACTTCCTAATTTGTCTATAAAAGCTTGTAAACTGATTTTTATGTGAAGGACTCGTTTAGGACGGTTCGTTTTTGCCGGGAAAATTAAAAGCATGTGACGTTTACGCTTCCGAGAGCCTCCCTTCTGTTCAGTGACTAATGCTTATGCAATGTTCAAGATAATGCTGAAAGAGCCATTCTGTACTGTAATGTCAATGTGTCATGCATAGAAAAGGGATTCATTCAAACTATAGTCTCACATAGCCACATCTATATCATCTATAGTCTCTTTATAATCCAACTATCATAACAGTGTCATTTTAATGACGTCATCTGTCGACATGATGTCGGTGAATCACAGAGCTGGTGTAAACAAATCCAGATGCTTTCTAAACAGCTGTTTTCTCACCGCTGTCATTTTTGGTATTTCCAACTACTTTTTATATCTATGATATCTATGATAGGATAACTTTCGGCTCTTTTGTACATCACCTGTGCACAAGTTCAAGCACAAGCAATGCATTGCTAATAACGTGTTTCTGATTTCTACACACAGCTTTAAAAATATTTTGGGTGAATATTCCTTTAATATTTGTATTGAATATTAATTTTGAGGTTTGTTAATGATAGTGTTATTAAATTATAATTATGTTTAATAATCAACTTTAAAGTGAGAATTGGATGATGGAAAAGGTCATCTAAAGGGAAATAAACATGACATATTTAGAATCAACCAATAAAAACTCAAATATTGGCCAATAACAGATATGGTACAAATATATACTGCATCCCTTGTTCAGAACTAAGGGTAAGAAAAATGCAAAGTGCATTACATATTAAAACAACAAAAGGGGGGTAATGAAAAAACAACTGAGAGAGTGGGGGAGAGACATCTAAAGATAGAGAGAGCAAGAGAGAGGGCAGGCCTGCAAAACAATCAGGCTTTGTCTCATTAGCATAGAGGGACAAACACATTCCCAGGCCCTGAATGCTAGTAAACCAAAAGATTTCTCTCTGTTTCTCTCTTCCCCTCTCTCTCTTTAACAAGAGCAGCTGTCCCTCTGTCCCTCACACTACTCGGCAGACTTACATAATCTGGCTGGCACATGGGAGACTGGGAATGATGGGCACATGAGGCCGGAGACAGGGCTGAGAACCCCAGAAATGTGGAAGATATGTAAATTTCTGCTCTGACAAGTGATGTGCACGGGGCTTGATATTACATTTTTTGCTCACCAGCCACTGTGGTTTGTTGTTCTCCAAAGTTACTAGAAAGTCAGCATTTTCACTGATCACAAATTTGACATAGGTACCATGGGAAAAACCTGCCATATAGATATTATCTCATAATTTAGCAGCTGCCACTTTAAGACCTGACACACGGATCCATTATACTGTTACACGTTTTCTTTCTCAACAGTTTACGTTCACTTAAAACAGAACTGAGTGTGTTTACGTGAATACTCGCCAAGACAGACATTTTGACATTATTTTGTGTGTGTTTGACTGTTTAAGGGCAATAAGCAGCGAAAAGAAGCGGCTTTATGTGCGCGCACTTTGGGTCTGAGCACAAAATCTGAGGGAATGAGTAAAATTATGCGCAATCACACCGAAAATCTAGCCCTGTAACGCCAACAATATTCATCCGGAGCAAATGAAAAGAGTGAGTGAGGGGAGGTGGGTTTGTGTGTAACTCGCTGTCGGAGAGATGAGGGAGAGAGAAAGAGCAGCTGGTATTGTGTATTTTACAAAAAAAAAATAGTATTGGAAGCGTTTAAATATTTCAGTATCGATATGTACTGAAAAATCTATATTTTTGACAACACTACATTGCACTTAGTTTATTATACAATTGAAAAATGTGTATAAATTTCAACCTGCCAAAGTGGCTAGTAGGAGTGACTGCATTACACGCCACTGCTGAAATGTATGCCCTGGATGTAAGCTATGGTTCCTTTAACTACTCAGAATAATTTGGACATGTTTTCTTCATGAAAACTGGACAAGCAACCTGTTGAAGGCAAATGGCTGACATAGACAGATACAAGTGAGCCGGACACTGACCGAAGCAGTGGAGGCAGCGGAGGATGAGTTCGTCCAGACTGGCAGAGCGGAACGAGTGAGCCGGTGGACTCTGAAGAACCCGGCTGATCTCCTGAGGACTCGGGCAAGTCATTCTCCTCTGTACTGGTCTTCTGTTCTTTATCACAGCACAGGGTTTCCTGCTGCTGGAGACACGTGAAAAAAAGATCGAGTTTTGAGGCCCCTGATGCTGTAAAAATACCCAACCAAGCCCCGACAAAGTGCAGGTATAATCAAACAAACAATACTGCTCAACAGCACAAATGGGACATGGACACAAGCATTTATTCAAAACTCACAAACACACTAAATGTAGTATCTATAGCAAGAGTTTATAGAACAGACGTAGTTTTAGCCACCTGTCAAACCACAGAAGTTTTATAGTATCACATCGGCCGGTCACACAAGCAGATCTTTTGTTGAATATTATGAAATGTGTTATTGATGTTGAACACTTCATTTGTGGTTCTTTAATGCTGCATTGAAAAGCACAGCAGTGACGGTGGGGCTTTGATAATGGGTTATATGTGAGGCTGCTGAAGAGATCTGGTCATGAGAAATGTTCTGTTTTGCTAAGACTACCCTCTAGGTATTAGCACATACACCTAAAGATACTGTACTGCCACCTAACTTCTCTGTTAAATGCTAAAACCTATTTGTTTTTTCATAGGTCTGACATAAAGTTTCACATGCTGTGCCGTACATCATTAAAAAAAATGTCATAGACTAAAAATGTAGGAGAGAGCTGAGTCATATTAAAGGGTGAGACTTGAAGCATGGGATCTTTTGTCTTCGGCCAATAAGCTAACACCTAGCAACCACTTAAAAACACCCTAACAACCAGCCAACCACTTAAAAATCCATAGCAACCAGCCAAAACACCCCAACAACTACTTAAGGTGGGTCACACACTACACTTTTCGTTCCATTGACTTCCATTTTTACGTCTGCGAATGCGGGATATGGGAAACGCTAGCTCAAGCAAAGAAGTTTTGCATTTTGCTGCATGCCAAAATTCAAGGTTGGTGAACTCTGCGAATTCATATATTATGTGAAGACGTGTGACCCTTTACCAGCTTAATAAAAAGAATGCAAACTTTAAATCTATGCAGAACAACGTAGAAACCATGTATAAATAACCTAGCAACCAGCCAGAACACCTACTTAGAAACACCCTAGCAACTTCACCGAACACATTAGAAATGCCCTAGCAACCACACAGAACACTTTAGCAACCACTTATAAATAGTCTTGCAACCAGCCAGACAGACAACCACTTGAATCAACCGCACAGAACATTTTACCTACATTCCATAGCAACGACACATGACCATTTTAAAACCACTTATAAATACCGTACCAACCACCCAGAACAGAATCTACTTAGAAACACCCCAGTAAACTAACAGAACATGCCATCAACTCCTTACAACCCCCAGAATTCTTAATTAAACACTTAGAAACGTCCTAGCAACTATATAGAACACATTAGCAACGACTTGGAAACAACCCAGAACAACTTAGCAACCATCCAGAAATGCCCTAGCAACCACTTAGAAACACCCTAACAACCTGCCAGTACACTCTAACCCACAGAAGACCTATAGTGACTGGATAGCAACATCCTAGCAACTAGGGATGGGCATTGACACAAATTTCACGATTCGATTCGATTTACATTAGCATGTGATTCGATTCAAATTGATTCGATATCGATCAACTGGGGCCTATCAGGTACAGTATACATGGCAAATATGCAATATAGTGCATATATTTATCAAAATGCTCCTTTCTAAGTTAACTTTTCTAGCTGATTAACGAGTTTTTGGACATTGGATGTTTTTTCTGAGGTAAATGTAACATTGTTTACAAGCTTTTATTGATATCTTTCCGCGATTTAAACACTGATTGAGCGTTTACATGAGACATGGATTTCAGTAAGGAGTACTGTATCTTTCAACATACCTTCTGATTATGTTCATTCATGTTTATTTCATACTATAGACTAGCAATAAATCGCGGAAGAGATGATCAGTTCACGCTTCGTTATGATCCGTGCTACATTAAAGAGCGCCAAAACGGTATTTATTGTTTGAATTTCGTAATAAATTTGACAGAATTTGAAAGCTGAGACGTTGTTTCATATCAGAAGCAACACAGCGCAAAGCTTATTGCGATTTATTGGATGGGAGGTGCGCTAAAGTTGTTTTTCATCAACTGAAAAAAGTACCGATTTGGGGGATCTGGGCCTCTTCAGAGTTTTACGTTTTAAATTTTTTAAATGTTCTCCTTCATCGAATGGGATGACACTTGGTGACTTTTGTTGCATTAGCTATGTGAACACACACACACACACACACACATAAAACATGAATATGATAAAAAAAGGAAAAAAATCAGTTAATGCAATATTTCAATATTGCATTTAAAAATATTTAATATATAATAGAAAATAGCTCATTAAAAATGTATAAATATTGCATTGTATTATAAAATCCCCTCAAAATTCAAAATAATAATCAAAAAATATTATTGAACAAAAATATATTACATTGATTTTGCTGGAAAAAACAACAACAAAAACATTTAAAAGGCTTCAGTCACTTTTGACCGTGAAGGTACCAAGTGTGACCCAAAAATGAAGGGGCTCAGAAGGCAATCGATTTCAATTCTTCAAAATAAATATCGGAATACAATTGAGAAATTAATATATTTTATACAGCCCTACTAGAAACCACATTAGCACCTTTGCTGTGAGTCTTGCACAGGGCAAGCAGCACTTTTTATAAAATATAAATATCTAGTGGCTTAAATTGTTCAGATGGAAACCTGCTGGTAGAAATGAAAGCTGGTTTAAATCTAACACATTTTTTTTAATGTCCCCTGATGCCTTTGACAGAGAGCAGTGGGTTCCCCTTGAAGTCTGCTGCACAGGCCTGTGTTCATGTGCGACTATTTGTGCTCTGCAAGCCCTACCGGTAGATCAGGTATATTGATGTTTACAGTAAGGTTGTGTGTTGATATCTGCTGCGCTATACAGTCAATGTCACTATTCAGGCCGTCAATGTCACAGGAAGAGAGACAGTTAGAGGGTATAGATAAACATCTCTGTCTCTCTGCTTGCTCTCTCTTTTATCAGACAGTCACACAAAGAAAACAACAACATTGAACATCAGTGTACCAGTCTGTAAAATTCACAACTGCTGGCTGCTTAAGTTAGTAAGTAATATGTCCTTCTTGGACTTGGACATTGAATTGTTTCTTTGACTGCATCAGCAAGAATCACTGTGGTCTGTGACGGCAGTGACACGAACAGGAAGCTGGTCGTGACTGCAGAGAAGTAGCGATGAGTTCTTAGAATGTCCAAACCCCTCCCAAACGCTCTCTCTCCCTTCCTCCTGAATCAATGTCCAGTTCAGCGCTCTCGTTTTCAATTCTCTCTGCACACACACATACACACTGACACTTACCTTCTCATCTCATTAAGCAAACCAAGTCTAAGCACTGAGGTCAGGGTTACACGAATACACACTCCAGCCAAGTGCATAAACTCACTTTGGGTTAAAGTTTGTAGACCAGGAAGACTTTTTTTTTCCTTTTTTTTTTTTTAAAATGGCCTCCCTATTTATACCTTCATAAAATACACCTCATATTTCCTTCTCTTCCTTTCACTATTTCTGACTGGCCAAATATTAGACATGACTGCATAATGCAAATTCCCCATTACATTTTCACCTCTCTCGCTTACTCATTTGCATCAACCTCTACGGCTGATGACAATACACAATACACACTCTACAGACCTCTACATGCATACACATAGATACAGACTCACACAAACAGTAAACAAATGAGGGGAAAAAATGCACTTGGTTAATGTAAATTAATTTGTATAAAAGTCTATGCAAATGCATAGGCAGCGTGGAATCAGCTGGGACCTGTTGATACAATGTTGTATCAAATATTTGGGTCATGATACAATAATATAATAATTACGACTATATTTAACAGTTGCGACTTCATTTAATCTTATATCACTATTTAACTCTTTCCCCGCAAATTTCAGAATCTCCGGATCAAACAGGCGAAGAAGAAGCAGAAACAAGTGATAGAAGCATTGCTGACGCACATGTAAAATAACGCGATCATCAACATATAACAGCATATATATCAAAACCACCTAATGTTACAGAATGAAATGTCGATCCAGGACGAGCTCTAGGGCTGTGAAGCTTTGGGGTATTGATGGACTCCATTGTTTTGATAATTGCTCTGAATCCGATCCGGATGTAGTCTTTGAAAAAAACAAAATGATTATCTCAGCTTTTTGTTCAAAATGTTGCTTTTTTATATGAAAGTGTTGATAAAAAAGGAATGCATGAAGCTAGAATCAAAGGCTCATGTCACACAATTGTGACTTTATATCTTGTAATTTTCAAGTCAAGGCGATAAATGTCATTAATGTTTTTTTCTTTTTTACTCTAAAGGTGCTGTCTCTGCAATATTTCAGCAAAATTCAAGTGTGTGTATCTGGAGGTTGGAGTAATGGACGTACTTTACACTTGGTAGTGAAAGCTCCCTGTTAAGCCCGGGACACACCAAGCCAACGTCAAAGAACTATCAGCAACGAAAGCCGACTGTAATGTCACCTCTCGTCGGCTGCGTCTCGGCCAAAAAGCTGAGCTTGAACACACCAAAAGGACTAAAGGCTATGTGTGTTCCCTTCGGCACATCCATTACTCAAACCTGCAGCTATCCCTGTCTCACAAAAATTCTCAGGTAAAAAAAAGTCTATTGTCAATGACTTAGCGAAGTCACACAGAAGTCAGCATTTCAAGCCAAGCAGATTTCTGAGCGAAGCCAAGCAGAAACTTGAGTAAAATTGCTTTCCTGTAGCTCAAACAATAAGAGTGTGGTGCTAGCAACGCCAAGGTCATGGGTTCGAATCCCAGGGAAAGCAAGAACTGACAAAATGTAAAAAAAATGTGTACCTTGAATGCAACGTAAGTCGCTTTGGATAAAAGCGTCTGCCAAATGCATGAATGTAATGTAAATGAAATCGGAGTGGAAAAGTTTTCACCCTCACGTGAAACTCCACAAAGCAGCGTGTAAAGTATTTGAGTACTTGAGTGCTTGCTCTAGTCACAAATCAACTGTTTCTTTGCATGTCTCTGAGGTATCAAGGACTAGTGCATCTTTGAGACATTCATCACGATTAAAATACTTAAGTAGGCCTACTGTTAAAATCAGATAGTTTTAAGACTTTTAGGCCCTGTTTACACCTGGTATTACAATGCGTTTTGCATTCATTTTACAATGAGGGAGACATTCCCGTTTACACCTGGTGTTTTAATCCGTCTCTTCAACCACTTCTGTCCTGATTTCTTTTCGAGGGGAGGGTCTATAAATCTATGGGCCTTTTCAGATCTTTCAATCTATTGGACACGGAAACGACGGAAAAACACAGGTAGAGCATGATCATCAGCTTTCAGTTTCTGCTCTGATAGCCGCAAGACCACAGTGAACACTGTGAGTGTGTGTTAGAAAAATTGTGCTTGATGTTTTCCGTCTTCAAACCAAACTTGGATCTTCAGTCAACAAAGTTTAAATCCTGTCTGGCTAGCGCGCTTCCCATAATGTTTACGCGTTAGGTCAGTAGGCGGAGAGTAGACGGGCTTTTGTGGCTGTTTGAACACATTCGACCAAATGAGAGTCTACACTACGAAAGCAATCCGGTCGAATGTGTTTACAAGTCCCTCTGGAAGTGATCGAAAGTGGACTAGTTTAAAACATTTCAGACCCCATTTACACCTGTATTTAACATCGTCCACTTGTGATCCGATCGACTAAAACACATCTTAATACTAGGTGTAAACAGGGCCTTACTCAAGTGGTATTGAAATGGGTGACCTGTAACTTGTAATGGAGTCATTTTCACTGTAAGGTATCTGTACTTTTACTGAAGTATGGTCTTCAGGTAGTATTTACACCTCACCAGAAAGCACAGATTCCTATTGAAATTGGATTTTGCCTGTGAAAATTCACACGCTGCAGTAAATGTGAACGCACCTCAAGGTGGAAATGCGTTTCCATAGTTTGGATCGAATATATTTTGGTCGAAAATAAATAATTGAGCTTCTGTTAATCTAATATCTAATGCTACTGTATATTTCACCTTTACACCGTCTTGCTTCATTTTACAACAAATATTAATGTGAAAAACAATCAATTATTGTAATTAAATATACTGACCCCTATAGAATCAGTGTGCTTCTATCTGAGTAATTTTCTTTGAGCAGAAGTTTGGTTTGTTTGTGCCCGCACATGACACCCTGGCATTCAGCATCATAATCCAATGAAACATTTGCAATCATACAGTGTATTCTGAGTGTTTCAGCCATGCATAGCACCTACTCGTTCACTTTCTCTTCCTCTCCTCCTGCACCCTTTGCTCTATTCATGTCATTCAGAAAACAACTTCTCCTTTCTCTTTGGAAATCCCCCAACCTCCCCTACCCCTTCCTGCCACAGTAGCCAGTGTTTTACTCCCAGTTCCTGGCTACATCTCTAGCTCCATTACCCTACCCCCAACCCCCTCCCTCCTGCCTCCTGATTTCTCCTCATCTCCCTCTTTTTCTCTCTTCACTAACACACACACACACACACACACACACACACACACACACACAGTCAGGGAACACACAAATTCTTCCCTTTCTTTCTTTCGTTAATTGATTAATTGATGCAGAGCCTTTTGAAGGTCTTGTTTGTATCTCTCTCTCTCCATGAGTCTATACCCTCTCCATCTCTGCTTCACGTACCAGTGACATTTATATTTGACAAGTACTGATATTTGTCGAATATATATTAAAAACATTCATATATATAATATTTATTTGTTACAATCACTTTCATATATCAGTTTTATATAAATAATAATATAATAATAATGGTGACAAAAAACATTTATATTTGACAAATATATATTCAAAGTATATATACATATATAAAATAAATAAATATATAAAACATATACACATATATATATATATATATATATATATATATATATATATATATATATATATATATATATATATATATATATATATATATATATATATATATATATATAAACTTGGATGCAAGTCATTTCAACTTAATTACATTAAAATGAATTTAAAAATGAGATTATGAAAATAATTGATTATGAAATATTAACCATTAAATATCAAAAGCACATGCTTGCAAAAACTTGCTGTAAAGAAACTCATGCTGATACCATCACTGTAGCTACTGCTGTCTGTCATTTCCAAGCAATCAGATAAGACCTTTGAGATAACACGCACAAAAGAAACGCCCCCAAAAGCTCCTAGTCAGAAATATCGATTCTACCATTCTCACGTTGAGATAAACTTGTGCCATTTATCTAGTTATGCCAGTAATTATACACAGGCAGAATTTGTATGTTCTCTGACACTCTTGTAAAATCTGACTCCATGTGTAGCATTCGTTAGCTCAGTGATTAGGTTTTAAATGAGTTGACAATAGCAATGTTTCTTCACAACACCAACCAGTATATTCCTGCTAATGCCTCTTATGTACTGTAAACACAACGAGCGAACATACCTCCATCCACAACAGGTCACAGAAGAATAACTAGGTCAAAAGCAATTCATCTCCCTAGTGCGAAATCCCCTCTTAAAGATCAGAGACAAGCACCACCGCTACTTCACGGCATACATGTGTGAATCTATACAATCTTGCAAATGCAAACATAAGTCTGAGCCCCAAAAGAGAGTGTCTGAATGATGAATGTGCAGTTTGAACCGTTTTGAAAGTGACTAGCCTGTCTTTCTCACAGAGAACTGAAACCTAAACACAAAGTTCTGAAGAACATGAGGAGAAACCACAGCTCTGTCAGATAACCACAGTGATCACTTTGCAGTGCGCTGCAAAATGAGGCACTGACAGCCTCAAGTGCACATTAAACCTAGTGACCCAGACAACTAAAGCAGTGTTTTTGCGTTGAGGCGACGTCGAATCATTTATAAAGAACGTGGACGCCTGTCAAAGCACAGTCAGAATGGAATAGAAAGTCAGAAAGTCTGTACCTTTTTGACTCCTTGCGATTCATGGTGCCAAATCTTGTCCACCGGTGTCCTGTTGGTGTCCCTCCGGGCTGCTTAAACCCTTACTTGTCCCATCAGGCACCTTGCAGTTGCTCTCCTCCAGCCAGAGGTACTAAGTGACCTCTTACAGGCTGGGACGAACAGTGGCTGTTCAGTCACGGCTGTCAAAACTTCAAACCTGAAAACCAGCTGTTGCGCCTCAGAGCTTTCTCTCTCTCTCTCTCTCTCTCTCTTTCACTCACTCACTCTCACGCACTCCCCCTCTTTTCTTTCTCTCTGAATATTACCAGAGAACGTCAACCACAGGGCAAAGAGTTACCAAAACAATAAATAAAAGAAAGTTTAGCAACCCCTATTCAACGATAGCACATTAGAAACGAAAAAAACTAAACAAAAACTAAAACCGCAGACTCAACAAAAAAAAAAAGTTGTCGAAATGAGCATAATCACAACAAACAGCTAACTGCATTCAATACAAACAAGTCCCTATTTAAAATACAGGCACTGGCTCTGTGAGATAGGGGAACTGTCATTTGTGTGCATGTGTGACAGAGGGAGGGGAGAGAAGTGAGCGAGAAAGAAGAGAGGGAGGGATTGAGCTCTTTGGAAAGAGTGTGAGAGTGAGTGATACAAATTAAAAATCATTGAAAGGCCGATTTGAAAACAGACAGGGGCCAAATCAGATTGAGAATTCTGTCCAGAGTTTGCTCTCATTAGCTTCCTGTGTGTGTGTGTGTGTGTGTGTGTGTGTGTGTGTGTGGCTCAGGTAAACCCTAAGTTATGGGGACAAAATGTCCCCACAAAGACAGCAATATCCAAAAGCCTTTCCCCATGAGGAAAACAGCTTATAAATCATACACATGTAAAAATGCAGAAAGTTTTGTGTGATGGTTAGGGTTAGTGTAAGGGGAGAGAATATAGAGTTTGTACAGTATAAAAACCATTACATCTATGGAGAGTCCCCACAAAGATATGAACCAGACGTGTGATTGAGTGTGTGTGTGTGTTCTTGTTTTTCTAGCCTGGTGGGGACTTCAACCTGAATGCACACAGACTCATGGGGACTCATGTCACTGTGGGGACCTAAATTGAGATCCCCATGGGTACAAAAGCTTATAAATCACACAGATTGAGTTCTTTTGAAAATGTAAAAATGCAGAAAGTTTCATGTGATGGGTAGGTTTAGGGGTAGGGGTAGTGTAGGGGGATAAAATATGTGGTTCGTACAGTATAAAAACCATTGCGTCTATGGCGAGTCCCCAGAAAGATAGCGCATATGTGTGTGTTTGTGTGTGTGATTGCGTGTGTGTGTGTTTGTGTGTGATTGAGTGTGCGTGTGTGATTGCGTGTGTGAGCATGCGTGTTTGTGTGTGTTTGGTTCAGGTAAACTAAAATATGGGGACAAAATGTCCCCACAAAGATGGCAATATCCAAAATCCTTGACCTTGCGGTGACATCTTTTGTTCCCCATGAGGAAAACAGCTTATAAATCATACACACATGTAAAAATGCAGAAGGTTTACTATGATATTAAAGGTAGGGTTAGTGTTAGGGGAGAGAATATAGTTTGTACAGTATAAAAATCATTATGTCTATGGAATGTCCCCATAAAAAATAAAAATCTGATGTGTGTGTATGTGAGTGTGTGTGTGTGGCCTGGTAAACCCTACATTATGAGGACCACAAAGATGGCAATATTCAAAATCCTTGTCCATGTAGGCAAATGTTTTGGTCTTCATGAGGTAAGCAGCTTATAAATCAGACTAAATTATGTTTTTTGAAAATGTAAAAAAGCTGAAGGTTTTTCTGTGAGGTTTGTGTTTATGGTTAGGGGATAAAATACACAGTTTGTACATTATAAAAATCATTGTGTCTATGGAAAGTCCCCATAAAAAAACCAAAAACGTGTGTCAGTGTATATGCATAGTGCACATATTTCAGTGCCAGTTCCTTGCCTTCAGGCCACAAGTAAATGAGTGAGCCTTCGGCTGTGTTTTCCGCGAATTTCCGCGTACAGTATAATTCGTGTCTGTACCTGCTGTTCACTTGTTAGCCTTGGGTCCATTTTTAATCCTCTTCGTCCCTTCGTTTTCTCTCTTTAACAGTAAGGTAGTGTCTCCAGGGTTGAATCCCGCCACGTGCAGCTGGAGCGGGACACTGAAAGGATGCCTTGTTGAAGATGGAGGAGAGAGGGGAGATGATAGGAAAGACTGCTGCATGTGTGTCCGTGCGTGTGTCTGCATGCAAACTCTGTGGGAACCTGTGCCCATGTGTCCATTCAGACAGAGGTGGGATTCTCATACAAGCCAGAAGAGGGGGGCTTCTGTCAGTTGAAGGACGGGTGTGAATGAATCAACCGCCATCTTTCAGAATGACACCTAGAATATCAATTCTGTGAAATGTGGCTGGTCTGCTCTGCTCTGTAGGGGACACATAGATCTCTGAGTTGTTGCAGAAGCATCGATGTGTTGTGTGAAGACTTTTTTTTCCACCACAAATGAACTTGCAACAGGGCCCTTGCTCATCACTCCACCTTTGTTTACTTCCTCAAAAATGGTTAAACTAGTCTTTCATACGGCAAGGAAGCACTTGCACTGGCTTATTTTACATCTGATTGTGTATTTGTCAGTCACAACTGGAGCTGTCTCTCGCTGCACATTCTGCAATTGCGATTGCATAACCCTTAGAAACCCAATGTCAGTGTTTAAAATAATCAATGTGTTAATAGAAATAAAACTAAAGCGTTCCCTCAGCTACTAGAAACTGGTTCTGTCAAGCTCATACAGGCTATTAATTGCTTCATCTGATGTTGGTCAGCCAGGGCACAAATATTATTAGCAAACAATGGGTTCCACCAAAATACCATAGTAAATTATTGCTTCTACCATAAATGTAGTAACTTGGTATTAGGAAACAGTCTTTATATATACAGTAGACTGTTATTCTATTGTTTGAAAGGAGCTCTCATAGGCCTGTTAATGTATTTATACTCCATATAAAAAACTTGTTGTATGCACTCACATTGAGACTACACTGAATATGTGTACTTAAAAAAAAAAATAATTGATTAATTATTATTATTATTATTATTTTTAAATCACATGTTCGAGTAATAAATGTTGTGATTCGTCGCTAAGCTTTCCGACCGGAAGTGGAGACCGTTGGAACAGAATTGTTCCTGTATCTTGTTTCGAGTCACTGAAGGAATTAAATGTAAAATTATATTTTTAAATATCATTTTCTTTTAAAAGGCCCAACGAAGTTGTCAAGACGTTATTGTATATTAATTCTTTAAGCATTACCGATTAAACGATAGTGAAACCAGTTATTATCATATAAAGAGTGTTATATTATTATGTATCATAATCTTATGTATTATAGTATCATAATACATGCCTCATATTTTAATATAGCCCACTGTAAATAATTCTAGCTTCAAATGTGTTCCAGGACTTTGTGAGGTGCTGCCATCTAGCGGTGACTTTGAAGGACTACAGGACGGCGCGCAGCAAATGCACTCGAGTTCCCAGTCTTCATTACGTGGTGTCTGAGCATGCTCTCTGAAGTTCAGACCCCTCCAAAATCCATCAGCATCCCTGCTACTCCATACTCCGATGTAGTTGCAGTTGGTCTTAGGAGAGAGGAGGGACACCACAGAGATGACACTTGGATGGAGATTGTGGAGGTGAGGAGTGATGCCAGCTGTCATCTTCTTTCTATGTGTTTGTGGTCTGTATGAGTGTGTGTCTATGTGGTTGAGTGCAGCACGTTGGCTGATTTTCCTTGAGTGATTTTAGGGGTGTGTTGCTTATGCAGCTGTCAGACTGTCTAGCCGAATGGTGGTCTCTGTGTGAGTCTGTGCATGCAGAGAATGGGAATATGATTGAATATATGATTAGCCTCGTCTATCTATCTATCTATCTATCTATCTATCTATCTATCTATCTATCTATCTATCTATCTATCTATCTATCTATCTATCTATCTATCTATCTATCTATCTATCTATCTATCTATCTATCTATCTATCTATCTATCTATCTATCTATCTATCTATCTATCTATCTATCTATCTATCTATCTATCTAATTAACTGCTTGTTTAATTGGTCTGCTGGCTCAGTGCCCTGTTAGACTCTTGTGTTGATTTTACTTTCAACACTTACATTTAGTTCCTGATCCAGAGTCTTAAAATGACATAATAAGGTGGATAGTGTATACAGTATTTTCCAAATGAAAATATTTTCTGCATTAGAGAAAGGTCATCAGACAAAAGCCATGCTTCAGCAGACTGGCATTATACTACGAAGGAATTTAGAGAATTCTGGTGTCTCCAGCACCCACATTTGGGTAAAGCCGGCTCATTTGTATTCTAATACAGTTTGTATCCAACATGTACTAATTATATTTAAATATACTGTAAATAATTTAATATATATATATATGTATATATATATATATATATATATATATATATATATATATATATATATATATATATATATATATATATATATCATTATATTAATTTATATAATTATCAAATGTATATTTATTACATTTGTTTAAATATATAGATAGATTTTATTATTTTATTAATTTATTTAAATATAATCAGTTATATATAATTATAAAAACCTAATATTTAATCTGAATATATATATATTTATAATAATATAATTTATTATAATTTATTTATTTAAATATGATCAGTTGCAACGTTATTTTTTTACATATAAAATATATTTATAATTTATATATTTAAACAAATATAGGTAATTGTATATATTTAAATATAATATATATATATTTATATATATAAATATATATATATATATATATATATATATATATATATATATATATATATATGTTTATAGTTTACATATTATATGTGTGTGTACTGTGTATAATTATGTATATAAAATACACACACTGCATGTATATATTTAAGAAATATTTGCATGTGTATATAAAATATATAATTATGTATATAAATATATACACACAGTGTATGTATGTGTGCATATTTATTATATATATAAAAATATTTATAAAAAATCTTAAATATATACATGCAGTGTGTGTATTTATATAAACATAATAATTATACACAGCACACACACATATATATATTTTGGATTTGATTAAACACAGCACTATTATATATATGATTATATATATATATATATATATATATATATATATATATATATATATATATATATATATATATATATATATATATATATATATATAATGATAACAGATATTAATATATGCAGAACATAATTTCTTGTACATATTTTTATATAAAAGCCAATATATAATCAGAATTCATTAATATATTGATATTATTTATTACATTTATTTAAATTGCCTATATAAATATATTTTCTTTATTTATTTAAATATTATTAATTGTTTAAGCAGCAATTAATTTTTTACAATTATATATAAATAGAAAAAAAAACCTTCTAACCAGAATTATATTATTGATAAATTCATTTCAAATGCAGTGCATTAAATGTCATTAATTTGAATGTTTGTCTGTTAATTCGCCGCCTGTATTCTGTTTCAGTCACAGCGCATGCTGAGGACACATATGTGCCCAATATATCTGGCTGTGTGCGGGTCACATTAGGACTGCGCTGTGTTCAAGCTGTTTGCTGTGTGTTTGTGCACAAATATTGTTATAGAGCACTAGTTCTGAAAAACGAAACAAATGTAGATTATGATGAATTCTGATGTAATTCAGATTTCTTGTATTCCTGCATGAGTACATGTGTGTCTTAGTGTTTTCTCCGCCAGACATCATCACACACAAGCACATTTTCCATTTATAGCTCATTAGACTTGTGCGAGGATCAGTTTTAGGCTAAGGGGGTGGCCCAGTTGTGCAAATATGGTTGCAGTGTGAGTGTGTAAGAAGGTAGAGCACCATCCACAGGATCTGAGAGCAAGGAAGCTGAGAGAGAGCGAGAGAGAGAGAGCGAGAGAGAGAGGGAGCGAGAGCAGTGCTGAATCTTCTGTCACTCTCTCTCACTCCACCGTGAGAGCTACAGGACTCGCGCTGTCCTCCAGCACACCCACACACACACACTGAGAGAGAAGACACTGAAACACTGAAGACAAAACGGAAGGATTTTCTGATTTCTCCTGAGGAGCTGCAAATAACCCTCGGAGAAGGATGGCAGAGGGAGAGGGGGGAGATGAAGAGATACAGTTCCTACGGACGGTAAGTGTCGCTTGACCTGTTTTTGGCTTCATAATAATGTTTTTTGGGAGGACTCGAAGTTAAATCTCAACAAAAGAGTTTTAACCAGTTTTTCACTATAGACACTGAGGGGGACACTCATGCCCCCTCCCCCCAAATATTTAGACTAGTGGTTAAGTAGTGTAGGCAAATATTCAACTTTTTTATCTCAATCTTGAACATTTGGTTACACTGTTGCTGTTGTACAATGTTCCTACATGTGATTATAGATCTGTTCATTTGTTTTTAAGCATGCATGCTCATTTATTTGTCAAGTGCTTGGCACCCTAATAGATATTTTGTTAACTTCCTCATCCACACTCTCCTGGCTTATTCAGGTTAAATTGGTGGTTTTGGACAGTTTTGCAAGCCTGTTTCTCATCCTGTATTTAGTTGACTATTTTTATGGTGGCCCACATGTCTTTTGACCTGCTTATGGACTTGATAGTCTGCCTAACAACTCGTCTCTAATCAGGGACATGTCCTGCTTTTATTATTGCTGACTGTGAACTCATATTGTAAGTTCTGCATCTTTATTGCACATTCTTCCAGAAGATTCTGTCATTTCGATGGATGTATGTGAATGCGTGTGGATGGACAGCGGCTGGTGCATCTGTTTGCATCGTTAGCTATTTTTACCTCAGGAAAGGAGAGACTTTTAAAAGAGGAGAGGAAGACGCAACAAGCAGGCCAGCTCCTTGAGAGGGGACAGCTGGCCTCTGCCCCCTCATCTCAAACTGAGCAGTGCACAACTTAGAGAAATCTTTAGAGTTGGACATACTCAGGGAAAAGGGCATACGAGAAG
The DNA here is from genome assembly GCA_018749465.1 of Paracanthobrama guichenoti. Lineage (NCBI taxonomy): Eukaryota > Metazoa > Chordata > Actinopteri > Cypriniformes > Gobionidae > Paracanthobrama > Paracanthobrama guichenoti. Next base: position 9,736,063 of record CM031960.1, on the reverse strand, counting down.
GACAAGAACAAGCAGAATTGGAATTACATAGCATTTGTGACATATATTAGGAGATTGAGAGAAGTGGAAAATTTAAAGCCGAGATTGTCATCCGCTGGGGCTCACTAGGGGGCCTCAGCAAATTTTCAGGGGGGCCGCAGGATAACTTAAAAGTTACAAAAAAAGGTCCATTTTAGATTAAGCCAGGATTAGGCCTTAGTTCTGCTGTGCATCTTGAGACAAAACAATGGCACTGGTATATTTTAAGATATGCCAGTGCAAGTTGCTTTCAGTTAAAACAGCTCAAACATGCATTTTAATCTGGGACTATATATGATATATAACCCCGGTTTCACAGACAAGATTTAGGTAGTCTCAGACTAAAATGCATGAGCCGTTTTAACTGAAAACAACTTGCACTGACAAATCTTAAAATATATCAGTGCGTGTCTCAAGATGCACAGCAGTAATGTTTTCTAATTGAACAGGCTTAATCCTGGCTTAGTCTAAGCCCTGTCTGTAAAACCGGGCCATAATATATTAAAATAATTGAAGTCTAAATTAAAATGTTGCATACAATATGATACAGACAAATTTATTTTTACCAGTGTTTGCTGCCATCTAGTGGAAACAGCCAAAACTGTCTGCAGGGTGCTAGAGCACACAAGGGCTGAGATACACTTTCAAAAATGAATTTATAACCAAAAAATCAAAAAGTGCCTCATTTTAAAGGACACCCTTTGAAGCTACATAAAACACTGCTAAAAGTCATAAACATGTAAGTATATGTTGTCTGGGTTGTAATACACACACACACACAAAAAGACACTAACATTGTGTATTTAGACCACTGTATGTGGGTATGGGAAGCTTTTCAATCTGGTTAGGCCAAATCCAGGCGGAAATCCCCCAAAAACACTCTCTTTTTAAAAATAAAACTTTTTATTTGCTCAAAATTTAAATAATTAGTCAACACATCACCAATCCTTCTTCCAAAACATCTCCTTCCCTGATTCACTGTGGTAAGCCTATTATAAGTGTTTGTATTTTAGACCTGTCGCGATTAGATTTTCGCACGAGATTGCGTACATACAGTACATCACTCACTCATATTCGCAAATAGAGTAAAGTTTCTCCGGCTGCCTTTATGTGTTTCTTGTGTGGGAGTGGCAGAGGCTAGGTGTATGTGTGTGTGTGTGTGTGTGTGTGTGTGTGTGTGTGTGTGTGTGTGTGTGTGTGTGTGTGTGTGTGTGTGTGTGTGTGTGTGTGTGTCAGAGGTTAGTTGTCACAGCAAGTGGACATGGATCCACTAAATCTCCAACCTCCGGAGAATCACCCGTTTAGCTCGTAATAAAACAAGAATCAACATTAGCTTGGATTTTCTGAGATGGCAAGAACTGAGGGACTTAAAATGTTGTAAAAGTGTTTATTACTCAGAAGGTGAGAAAGGCGTTTATCTCTCTAACAGAGTTAAGTGTAAAGCATTATCTATTGTAAATCTGATTTCATTAAGGTTGTTGTCGCTGTGCTGGAATTTATTTAAGGAAGTATCGTGTCTGTTAATGGGTAAAGCTACAGTAACGTCTTCAGCTAGTCAGCTTGAGATCCTTTCCATCTAAACTGGTTATAAACCTATAGTGAATGTTTTATGAGCAGTTCTTCAGTTTTTATTGAAGAACATACCGTTATTTAAACTTAAGGAATCACAAAACCATGGTTAATTCATTTAATATATAAAGGACCCTAGGCTCTTTCTTTTGTTGAAAACGATGCCATTGTGGCATTTAGCTAATGTCAAATATCACAGTGTGTGTATATATATATGTGGGTTCCTAAGAAGATTATGGATTATTAATACAAAAGTCTCTCAAGGCTTGGATCATGGGTTCTTATCTTCTAAAAATCATTTACCAGGCTTTAACTGAGGTAAAATCACTATACACAAAATCACATTTTATGTTATTACTTTTCAAATGATTGTAACAGTAATATAAAGAAAGTAAACGTAAAACCAATGTTCCATAAACAGTTAAATGTATTAATAATTAAGCAATATGTGGCATTTCTATTTCTTTTATTAGATAATTCGGTAACACTTTACAATAAGGTTCATTAGTTAACATGAACTAATAATGAACTGCACTAACAAAGCATTTATTTATCTTTGTTAATATTAATTTAAACATTTACTAATACTTTATTAACATCTAGCATTAGTTAATGCACTGTGAACTAACATGAACAAACCATGAACAGCTGTATTTTTATTAACTAACGTTAACAAATATTAACAAATACAGTAACAAATGTACTGCTCGGTTTATGTTAGTTAATACATTAACTGATGTTAGCAACCGAGACCGTATAAAGTGTTACCGATAATTCTATAAACTGTAAGTGTATTTTGAGTAACTTGGATCTGAGACAAAATGTAGCCAGTGGGTTTAAATGTTTTTAATATTTATTTATTATATATTACGTCTACATTACAATTTAAAGTGTCCAAGTTATGAATGATATATTACATTTATTCACTGGTCTAACTGTAGGCTATTTACAGTTGCCAGACAATGTATCATCCAATCAGAATTTAGAGTTTTGGCTAACGGTTTTATAAATTGATGCACTGGATGTTGAAGCTCATCTTTTGAAATGTCTGTCTGGACGACTGTCGATCCATTTGGCCAGTGGGATCAGCTGATATCTCATAATACACCCTCATGCCTCATTTAGGAATGCTAATAAGAGCTTTATGTGGATGACAATGCCACAAAGAATCCCTCACGCCTTTATGATCAAAGGTCAGATTTTTATATTCTTCACGAGACACCAAAACAAAGTCTCGCAGCTGTTCTGAGCCCACACGTGCGTAAAGACATTTTTGTATTGTTGTCGGGAAGGGAAGGATGCAGAATATACTAGACTTGTCTGAAGTGAAGATTATATTTTTACAGGCATCATTAGATTTCAAATGTGATTTTGGAACATTTTGCTCTCTTGGTTACATGAATAATTAAGTTGTGTTTTATGGTTGATGTTTAGAGTCATCTGGTGTGAAGGAACTCTTTTGACTATATGTGTGTGTGTGTGTGTGTGTGTGTGTGTTAGAAATGACCCACCTCTTCCTCTCATCACTCCCACTTTCTCGCTTAGTTTTTTTTATATCACTGTATGAGGACTGGAGAAGAGAGGGATGAGTGGAAGGGAAAGAGGAGAGTACATGTAGTACACGGGTATGAGAGAAAATATTCTATCACTGCGGTTTAATAATTATGGGCCCTAAAGCAATCCACCTTTATCAGCTTTGCTGCCAACTATTTTTCCAACTATTGTTAAGAAATATGAATACGAAATCTGCATGTATGACAATATCCCAGCATCATTCTAATGAAGTGTGTTGATTATGTGAGATTTTTCTTTTGTATATATATTTCAGAGCCGCTCAAGGTATTGTGTGCTGGAGAGTGTGTGTAACTGCTGTAATCCGTACAGTGACTCAGCATGTTTCAGTCAAGAACTGGCAGTTTTCTGAAGGGCTCAACAGTATGTGTCCTTGGGGGAATCCTTTCAGGGAAGCCCTTTGGTTTTTTTACTGACATCTTTGGTTTCTGAGACATGCCATGCCACTCTTTCACAATAATGTTTCATCCTTAGTGTACTTAGGGGCATTTTCCCATTGTGTATGTCTATGTAAACCATAGACATTTACATTTATGCATTTGGCAGATGCTTTTATCCAAAGCGACTTACATTGTATTCAAGGTACACATTTTTACATTTTGTCAGTTCTTGCTTTCCCTGAGAATCGAACCCATGACCTTGGCGTTGCTAGCGCTTATTGTTTGAGCTACAGGAAAGCATAGACACACGTGTTTGATCATTTTGCTTGCGTCTTTTGCAGCATCTTGTGCATGACACAGCATTTTAAAAACACAATGATCAAGTTCAAAGAAGTTGAACTTTTAAAAAACACGTCTCTAGACCTTGCATTTTTTCCATTCCACTGCGTCTCTGGCTGCATTTACACTGGTATAAAAAATAAACATTTTTACTCACATCTGACCAGACTCAGATCGGAATTTGTTGCACACGTGTGTATTTTGAGTTTGTTTTTATTCTGTTTCTCTGTTCTGTTAATGTCTGAGTTTTAGATTCGTTTTCTTTGTATTCTATTCGTGTTTGCCCATTTGTTCGATTTCACCCCTGTCACCTGTGTCTGTTAATTAGTTCAGTTTTCTCCCTGGCTGAATCCGAAATCGCCCCCTATACCCTTAAATAGGGCATTATTTGAGGGGACAGCCATATGTAGTGGTGTCCGAAACCATAGTGGATGTTACTGAGTGCACTCATTCAATCCCACATTGCACCGCAATAACAAGTGTACAGCCGATGTACACACAACGACTGTCCGGCTATCGTTTTCATTCACTCCTTCAAGTGAACTGTATTAGTGGACTAACATAGTATAATAACATAATTCAGCCCCTGTTTGTTTCTATGGTTACTGATTGAGTTTGTTCTGTTCAGGTGTGTCTTGTCAGTTATCTAGTTAGTTTCTCCCTCTGTTTGTGTGTATTTAAGCCCGGTGTCTAGTTCAGTTCAGTTGTCTGTTATTGTTGCGTTTACGTCGTTGTTCTGTTCCTTGTTTCCTGAGTTATGTTTTATTAAATCCTGAGAACTGCTGCAGTTAGATCCCGTTTCAATTTATTTGCATCTACGTGTGACAACGTGTAAACATAAAAATCCATAGAGATCCACATTTTTTGCATTCCGATCTGAGCCAAATGCGGTTTTAAATCGCATACATATCCGATATCTGGACATCCGACCTACGTCTAAACACAAATAACTCCCCTTCCCACAATTCCCCTTTAAATTCCAAGCCAGCACAAGGCGAGGGTGACACATTTGCCCTCAAAGATAGCTTTTTAATAATGTATTATGAAGCAGATGTGCCTGTATGCACTTACTCGCAGCTTTTTTTGTTTCGCACACACAGAAACATTCCCCGTGTACCATGATTTGATATAAATAAAACCGCTTCACTAATGAAATCTACATTATATTTCTCAGCAATGAGGTGATAACTTCACTGTAATTAAACCAATAAGCTTCACTATTAGGCTACTCTCTCTCTCTTTGTTAATTTATTCAAATTCATTAAAAAAATCTTACAGCGCTACTTCACTTCAGAAGTTTAGCTCTAACCTGCCGTTGATAAAATAACAAATGAAAATTCCCGTTCATTTTCCGGTCTATAATCCTATATCCTGCAAAACATCCATGACAGCTATTATCTTGTCCATGCTGGCAAATAATCAAGACCACCTGACTTAAATTATATAAATAATTTTAATAGCACGGCCATTCAAAACCAGAGGGTCAACCATGTGCATAGTAAAGCGATCACTGACAATCAATTTGGGCGGGAATTAATGTAAACACAGATATCGGATACCAGTAATGTCTAAAGTGAATGTAAACAGGCAGATATGGTCAAAAGATCGGATCTGTGCATTAAGACTTGCAGACTTTGTGAATGGCTCCTTATGGTGCCATTAGGCAATGAATAGCCACTTTTGCATCGTCCGGCCGAACGGTTCTAAGAACGGTAAGGAAACGGTTCCAGTTATATTTCCACTTGAGCCTGGTCCGGCAAGGCACGTTTACAAAATGTTCTCGGCCTAGAATTCTCAGCATGGAAAATGTAACCATATGGAACGGTTAAGCAGTGAGAATGGTACAGAAGTGGCTAATGTTGTCATGACATCATTTTAATGTGGCTCCAGAATCGCAGTGCATTTATGGCTCAGGTGACTGATGCAGTAAAAGTTCCAATACCAAAGATGCCATATTTTCAAAGGAGGTTCTGCACCAGCCGAGCAAATGCCATTGAGATGCATGCGAATCCTAACGGATAGCTTTCTCCAGGTTTTACTGCGCTCCTTGAAGGTGTTGAAAATACAGCGATGGAAGAGAGAGAGAGAGAATAGCATCAGTGGTGTTGGAGTGCATTTGAGGGGGTATTCGGGTTCCAGGCTATAACAGCCGTTTCCTTTTTTAGTTTCACCACTATAAGCTCCTGACACTCAGGAGGGAGAGCAAGAGAGTCTGTGTCCTACTTCGTCTTTGCCTGTGTCCATAGGGAGGACAGCGAGTATGTGTGTGTTTTCACTTGTGTGTGTTGCACATGAGGCATAAAAGCAACTAAGTATTGTGAATTGGAGCCTGTAATCACTTCTAATTGATCAGTGATTGATTTGTGCATGAGTAATAGAGAACAAAAGAAGGGTAGAGAGAGAGAAAGACGGTTAGGTTAGTGGCCACTGTGACATAATGAGCATTTAAACATCTGACACTCTTAGAAATATGGGTATAAAGGGGATTTCTGATTTGTTTCTTCTTTAAAATGTTGTAAGTTTTCTCCCTAAAGATGGAATTTTGTGATGATCGTCTTCAGAAATGAGGAGAGAAGGATCTAGAAGCACTAATTTTAGTGCTCAGTTATGCAGATAGAGCCCACAATAAGGGCCTGTCTGTCACAGGGGACTCTTCATGGGCAGAGAGAGGTGTGTGTGTGTGTGTGTGTGTGTGTGTGTGTGTGTGTGTGTGTGTGTGTGTGTGATGGAGGATTAGGCCATGAGCTCTTCAGAAGATTCCTCAGGTCTTGAGTGTGTAAAGCAGCAGTCTTCCTTGGGCTTATATTTTGCTTAGCCCACAGATGATCGAATCTACACCTCATCCCTAACAGGCCATCTGTTTATAGACATAGATTTGTGTGCTCTGTCATGACCACATCTTTACAATAAACAGGTGTTCCCTCTGCTAGCACTCCAGAAGAATCGCTTACGTCAGCCAGAAACTTTAACTGACCCCTGAGTCCACTACTACGACTACTGTAATGTGTGAAGGAAAATTACTCATGGCTCAAATTATAACACAGATGGACCAGCTTCGCAGGTTTTCTCATGTTCCTCTGTTGTGAGTAGAAGCGTCTGCTAAATGCATAAATGTAGACATGACACTGACATGAATATATGACGTTCAATGTCTACTAGATCTACTCATCAATATTATGTAATTTTTAAGTCATTTATTAAATTCTTAAAATAAGTGACGGATTTAGAAGAACAGAGAAAAAAAGCAACAAGCTTCAAGACACAAAAAAATTATAGTTATATTACCTTTCTGTGCTTTCATCAAACATAATATAAGAAGTCCTGTTAACTCAAAAATAATAATGTTTTTACTTGTGGATTCAAGTTGCATTTTAAATTAATCTGGGCCCGGTTGCGTGAAACCTCTTAAGTGGCTGTATCCCTAAGTGGGAAAAATCCCTGAGGTAAGGGATTTCTTTAAGAGCGTTGCAACAAACGTCTTAACCGTCACCCTTCCCTAAGTGTTTATACTAAGCATTTCACGATAGTTTCAGACAAAACACGGCAACGGCAATCTCACGCAATCTGACTTTTAAACAAGTTTGATATTTACTAAACTATATAGCTGTGCTACAATAGAGTTATGGAGAATATTAAAGGTGGCATATTAAGGACGGATGACACAGAGCGTCCTCGAGCATTGTTTTACGACACCTGACCGAAATGTTCAAAATCCTGCCGAGCCACTCGCATCGGTTTCCATTAAATTACATTATATACGTGCAAATCGTTGTTATTGTATTGTACTCATGCTTTAACGCCACTTTGTTCACAACTTCAGTTTAGTGATTATTCACTGAATGACCCATGTGCAACCCATGTTTCACTAAGAGTACCCTTTACCTTATAACTAAGGGTTTTCTTAACATAAGGGCTTTCATGCAACCGGCCCTGAGCATTAACATTACATAATAGTGATACTCAGTCCTTAGTCTAACTTGGGTAACAGTTTGTTAGGCAAAATGAAAAAGGTTGCTGTATAGAGTTACTTCTATACACCTAAACAAGCTGTATATAATATTTAAAATGGAAGAAGCTTCACACAAGAGAACACTAATCACCCTACTGATGACTTGAAGCATACTTTTACAAGAAAATACAATCAAAAACATTAGCTAAAACATTTATGAGTTGTGTTCCCCTTGTTTTAACCATTATTCAAGTGCATCATCAGTGATCAAACGAATGATCAGCAGCCTGTTAGTGGGACCCATATAATCTTTTCCTATATATTTGGTAGTTTAATCAACCTTTAAAGTAGAGCCTTTTGTGTGACTAGATACTATTTAGTGATTAAGGGCCAGAATTACTAACAGCTTGCGTCAGCGCAAACCCTCTTTTGGCGTTAAAAAACTACTGTCAGGATTTACTAAAGACGGCTGACCTTTATTTTTGCGGCTGACCTTATTACATATGCATTTGTAGAATAATTTGTCCTGTTTAGTAAATCTGGCCCCAAGTAATTTATCTAATTAAAGGTAGGGTAGGCAATTTCAGAGAGGCTAAGCTTTGAGGGCGAATTCCAGATATTGTTTTTGCACCCTAACGGGCACTTGTAGGGGCGTTCCACACGAAAGTGAACAACTGAATCTCTTCATGAAGGGCCCATCAGCGAAGGGTAAATGCGATGGTCACTTCAAGGAAGTTTTTAAAAGGAAGATTCATTTTAAAGCTAGATGGCGGGAGAGTGCGAGAATTCACGCTGTTTTGTTTGTGATAAATTACACACATTTAAATAAATTCCAGGTAATAAATGTGTTTGATAGTACATACGTAAATGTGACTACATACGGGAACACACTCAACTTGCGTTGTATTTCATTGCACTTGTTGAAGGCAGCAATGAAATACAATGTCATTTTCTCATCTTCACCTGGAATCACCTGCCGCAATTTTCAAATGAGACTGAAATTATTATATATTCTCTGCTTTAAATGTTTGTTTCTTTGTTTCTCTGGATTGCTGGGTCTTTGTTTTTCTCACTATTGTGGTCCTAAACTAAATGAAAGCTGCGTTACTTGCATTGAAAGAATACTGGTTCTCTTCATTGATGACATTAAAGCAATAGTTCACCTAAAAATAATATTTTGTCGTCATTTTCTCACCCTCATGTTGTTTCAAACTTGTGTGACTTTCTTCTGCAGAACACAAAAGAAGATATTTTGAAGACTTGGGAACCATACAGTTTTGGTTACCTTTGACTTCCATTGTTTGGACAACAAACACTGAGGCATTTCACAAAATATGTTCTTATATGTTCCACCGAAGAAAGAAAGTCAAACATTTTTGGGTGAACCATCTCTTTTGGAGCCTCTCCTGTTGAAATGAATGCAATTGAATTCTTGTTGGATAAACAAAGATCCAAGATTCATTAGGATTACGTTATATTTATCTAAGCGATGACCCATAAGCACACAATATCAGCTTCTGTGAGTCAAACTATTGAAATTCAGTTGAAGTCATGGTTATGACTCATAAAACTGCGGATGTTTGGTGTTTAAGGGCTCTAGATGTTGATGAAACCGCGTCAGTGATGAGAACCTTTAAGTGCCTCTCATATAGACCCCTGGGACAGAGAGATTGTACAGTTATTGAGCTTTGAGAACAATGCGTACACAGTTTGTTTGTTTAATCAAGTTTGTCATAATTTTTTCATCACTGTGCCATTAGTCCGTATTTTAATATCAAAAGATTTTTATATTAAATATGATCTTTTTTTCATCTGAAGTTTTCCCAGATGGTCTTTTTGTTAACAAAAATCTTGAGTTGTTCCACTCACTGAGCAAATATATTCATATATAGTGAATATTACAGTGATTTTAATTTACTTTTTATTTGATCATTATGTGTTTTATAAAGACTGCATCATTAGACTAGTTTTGTGATCTCTACTTTAATATTAAGTATGAGAGCTGTTTTAGTAGCCCAGATTAACCGATTTAAAGGGGTCATGACATGAGAAATCAAATTTTCCTTCTGACATTTAAGAGGTCTTTGTACCATTAAAAACAAATAATTGATTTGTGTGAAAAATGGCTCGTTTGGGTTTTGTGGGATCTGTGATTTCACACTGGCAAATACATTTGCATATGACCGCCTCCAGAGCAAGCCATCAACGAATAGTTATACATCATCACACCATAGGCCCCGCCCACTGGTGTTCGGTCGCTTAATTTGCCTACACTGGATGTGAGCGTTGCGTCAAAAGCAAACAGAAGCCCATTATAATCAGTACACTGATATAGTATATAGACGTGTGTTCAGTTTCTGACTTCACACGCTTGAGTCTGTCGACAACAGGACAAATGAAAGAGTGAAAGACCGTTCGCTTTGGATGCGTTGTTTAAACGCGTCCAGTTTAAACAGCTGGTTTGTGTCTCTGTACAGACTTCAGAAGATCCCAGCGTTAGAAACAAGTGGATGATTTATTTTGATGACGTCTGAGGATTATATGTTTGTTCGGAGCATATTGTTTTTTTAAACGAGGCACAGAGTAATGCAGCGTTCACAAAGAAACTTTAGTTGAAAGATGAAGCATCAGCTGTATTAGATCTGACCGCAGCTGCATCACAAACCATAAGTAAATGATTTCATAGTGCTTTGTCTGTAAATGACGGCTTTATTTGGACAAAAAAACACGTTTCTTATGCAATGGCGTTAGCCAAACATAACAGTGGCCGTTTACTGACAAGCCTTATAGGAGCCGCCCCTTTAAAACTGATCATTTCAGACAGAGTCAGAATGAAGGGTGAAAATAATAGTTTTCCACATTTATGCTAAAAATTAATTAACATGAGTGAAAAAAGTAAATCCATGTCATCATGACCCCTTTAAACTTCAGGAGCAGAGTTTACAGTTGGTGGGTTTGATTCATTTTTTCAAGTGTCATCGATTGGTGCATACAGTATAAATTGATTTAATCATATTTTTGTGAAAAATGACATGGAAAACATTCCTATGAACACTACTGTTTGGGGTTGGTAATATTTTTAACAGTATACAAATACAGTAAAAACAGCAACATTGTAAATTATAATTATATAATTATTTTAAAATGTGATTTATTCCTGTGATCATTACTCCAGTCTTCAGTGTCATGTGATCCTTCAGAAATCATTCTAGTTTGCTGCTCAAGAAACATTTCCTGATATTATGTTAAAAACAGATGTGTCTGGAAACTGTGATACATTTTACAGGATTCTTTGATGTATAGGAAGTTAAAAAGAACACAATTTATTTATAAAAAAAAAAGAAGCAATCTTTTGTAACTGTTCACTGGCAATGTAATCAATTTAATGCACCCTTGTTAAAAGTATTAAGTCTTTTTTTTTTCTTAAGGCTTTCCGTAGAACGGTGTGTGACCGAGCGGTTGAAATAGTTGTATGTGGGATATTGTATTTAATGCTTGGTTTTCTGTATGTCTGTGAGATCAGAGACTCTCCTCTGCCCTGAAAGAGCCTCTGAACTATCTGCCAGTCAGCAGTGGAGGGGAATGTGAGAATGACAGGTGCACTCACCCAAAATAGCAGTGCTGAGGAGTGGGGGAAGGCCCACGGCAGAGCGAGAGAGAGAGAGGGTTAGGGAGCAGGAGAAGTGTAAAGATGGGTGAAATTGGAAGGTATCAGCAAAACATGCTTAGGACCAAGAGGACTGCAGTAATGTTTCAAGTGAAGTTAGTGTTGTGTTCAGGCCAGAAAAAAGGAAATTAAAGACTGAAAAAGGTGCATTTACTGTATGTGTGCGTTTGAGAGAGACTCATAAGTTTCTTGTCAGGTAGAGTTATAACCAAAGTGGCCTCATAAAATATTTGGGCACTGAATTCATAGTTTAAAATGTATGAACGCAACTGAATTTGTTGAAATATCAAAACCAAATGCATTTATTTGAAAGAAAGATCGAACAAGCAGCCTTTAAAGTATTTATGCTGCCCTTTTCGGATGATAATTGTTTCTCATGTGGACATCTGTAAAATGACATTTGAATAGAACAGCAGTGATAACTCATGCATTCAGATGGCGATTTATTTATCGCTATTATTGTGTTAAAATGGTTTTCTGTCTTGCGTTTTATCTCTCAAAATGATGAATGTCATTTTAAAAATGATGAAGTGAGCAGAAATAAGTTAATGCAACCTCTCATTCACACGAGGTAACCATAACGCTTCTTGGTTTATATTCTTAATGTGTATAACTGTACATAATACATATTTTAAAATTGTATTGCATACCTGTTGGTGCCATAATAATGACCCATTTCATGCTTTTGTTCTCTTTCTCCTTTTTGATGAAATGCTTTTCAGTAATAAAAGCGTAGCGTACATCATTAAAATGCAAATCACCACGAAAGTGCAACAGTTAGCGTACTAGTCTATGACACCTGTGTGAACTTGAGGGGAATTTACTTTATACATCCACTAAAGATCACCTCGACATCAGACAGTTGAAAGTAATAGCAACAGAAAGTGAAATCTTCTTAGAAAAGCTTTTTGCAGATGCCATTTGGTTTGATATTTTACTGTTACATTTTTAAAAGTGTCCAAATACTTTTTGAGTCCACTGAACATTGAAAATTCATGCTCTTTCTTTGTATATCTACTCATTTTCTCCTTTTAAGGCCTGACATTGCACTGCACTTTCTGTTCTGTTCTCGTCATTACTGTGTAACAACCTGTTATAAACCTGTTTGCACATTATACTCTTATACATTTGTTAACCACATATTTATAAGTCTACAGTTTACTCACTGCACAGTTTACTCCACTTATTTTATTCCACTTCTTTATTTAATTTTTTTACTTTTTTCTTTGACTTGAATATTTTTTTACAGATATATATATATATATATATATATATATATATATATATATATATATATATTTATATATTCTATTTCTATTATAATTTCTCATCTAAAGGATTATTAGGAACACCTGTTCAATTTCTCATTAATGCAATTATCTAATTAATTGCTTCAATGCATTTAGGGGTGTGGTCCTGGTCAAGACAACTGTCCAAACCATGTCAGAAGCGGACCTGTTTACATTTCACTGCCGGTTGTATATTCTCAGGTGGGATATAACCATTTCTAGGGTTTACAAAGAATATGTGAAAAGATAAAACTCTTGAATCTTGAATCTGATTTTAAGACAGCCTGCCTATAAATATAGACATTACAACAGCAGAAGACCCCAAAATCTTCTTACAGTTTGCACGAGCTCACCAAAATTGGACAGTTGAAGCTCATGTTTGCAGATCATATATATCTGTCACCTTGCCTGTTACTGGTGGTGGTGTATATGTAGCTGTCAAAATGCTGCCAATCATTAAAAGCAGTGAGGTAAGATACTGACAACCATTTTGTTGTACTCTTCACCTGCTGTGGTCCTGTCTTCATGGTACAGTGAGTGACATGCAGCAACCCAATAGAGTATCTTTGGGATGTGGTGGAACACTGCCCGGATGCTAGAAAATATATGCAAGATGAATATATGCCCATTTGAATATATGCTCTTGAATATATGCCCTTGAATATATGCTCTTGAATATATGCTCCTTGAATATATGGCCTTGAATATATGCTCTTGAATATATGCCCTTGAATATATGCTCTTGAATATATGCCCTTGAATATATGCTCTTGAATATATGGCCTTGAATATATGCTCTTGAATATATGCCCTTGAATATATGCTCTTGAGTATATGCCCCGGTTGTATATTCTGAATATATGCCCTTGAATATATGCTCTTGAATATATGCCCTTGAGTATATGCCCTTGAGTATATGCCATTGAATATATGCCCTTGAATATATGCTCTTGAATATATGCTCTTGAATATATGCTTTTGAATATATGCTCTCGGATGAGTATATGCCCTTGAATATATGCTCTTGAATATATGCTTTTGAATATATGCTCTTGAATATATGCCCTTGAATATATGCTCTTGAATATATGCTCTTGAATATATGCTTTTGAATATATGCTCTTGAATATATGCCCTTGAATATATGCTCTTGAATATATGCTCTTGAATATATGCTCTTGAATATATGCTCTTGAATATATATACACTTGAATATATGCTCTTGAATATATGCCCTTGAATATATGCTCTTGAATATATGCTCTTGAATATATGCTCTTGAATATATGCTTTTGAATATATGCTCTTGAATATATGCCCTTGAATATATGCTCTTGAATATATGCCCTTGAATATATGCCCTTGAATGAATATATGAATATATCTTGAATATATGCCCTGAATATATGCTCTTGAATATATGCTCTTGAATATATGCCCTTGAATATATTCTCTTGAGTATATGCTCTTGAATATATGCCCTTGAATATATGCTCTTGAATATATGCTCTTGAGTATATGCTCTTGAATATATGCTCTTGAATATATGCTTTTGAATATATGCTCTTGAGTATATGCCCTTGAATATATGCTCTTGAATATATGCCCTTGAATATATGCTCTTGAATATATGCTCTTGAATATATGCTCTTGAATATATGCCCTTGAATATATGCTCTTGAATATATGCCCTTGAATATATGCTCTTGAGTATATGCTCTTGAATATATGCCCTTGAGTATATGCCCTTGAATATATGCTCTTGAATATATGCCCTTGAGTATATGCTCTTGAATATATGCCCTTGAGTATATGCTCTTGAATATATGCCCTTGAGTATATGCCCTTGAATATATGCTCTTGAATATATCTTGAATATATGCCTTATATGCTCTTGAATATATGCCCTTGAATATATGCTCTTGAATATATGCCCTTGAATATATGCTCTTGAATATATGCTCTTGAATATATGCCCTTGAATATAGCTCTTGAATATGCCCTTGAATATATGCTCTTGAATATATGCCCTTGAGTATATTCTCTTGAATATATGCCCTTGAATATATGCCCTTGAATATATGCCCTTGAATATATGCCCTTGAATATATGCTCTTGAATATATGCCCTTGAATATATGCCCTTGAATATATGCCCTTGAATATATGCCCTTGAATATATGCTCTTGAATATATGCCCTTGAATATATGCCCTTGAATATATGCTTGAATATATGCCCTTGAATATCTTGAATATATGCCCTTGAATATATGCCCTTGAATATATGCCCTTGAATATATGCTCTTGAATATATGCTCTTGAATATATGCCCTTGAATATATGCCTTGAATATATGCCCTTGAATATATGCCCTCTTGAATATATGCCCTTGAATATATGCCCTTGAATATATGCTCTTGAATATATGCCCTTGAATATATGCCCTTGAATATATGCCCTTGAATATATGCCCTTGAATATATGCCCTTGAGTATATGCTCTTGAATATATGCTCTTGAAAGGTGGAGCTGTAGGAATGATGAGTTAGTAGGTGCTGCATGTTACTTGTCCTCTTTTTTCTTTCAGGATGTCATTGGACTTTGGCTACTTGCTAAAAAAAAAGAATTGCAGAAATAACTACTCTTTTCACTCAGATTTCCCAAACAAACTAATACTATAACCATAGTCTGGTTGGTGCAGGAGAAAGTAACATCCCTTTTTACTCACCTTCATGTTTTATAATAAAAACTATGATAGGTTTTTAAAGATTGTTTTGGAATATGATATATGTGTCTTACATAATTTATATATATATATATATATATATATATATATATATATATATATATATATATATATATATATATATATATATATATATATATATATCCATATTTGAGCATAATGTTTGCCTGATTACTGTGTTTACTTATAGTGCTGTCAAATTCATTGCACACACACACACACACACACACACACACACACACACACACACACACACACACACACACACACATATACATGCATGCATACATACATACATACACAAACTTTTATGTTGGGTGTGATTTGACCACATTAAAATCCTTGCAGGTAATTGTACTCCTACTGCCACTAATTACATAATTATTGGTACATTTTGATTGCAAAACATCTCAAAAGGGTCACAAATTGCCCCCGGATGGTTCCCTCAACAAATACCCAATAGAATTTTTCCGTTGGCTTTTGGATTATTGCAGAAAATAGGGACGTTTAATGTCCCTGACTACCTCTGTAGTCACATTTAGCCACTTATTAAAGCACAAGGGGATATTACTGATGTATGTTGAGCTTGTGTTAACCACTGACATTCTTCCAGCCATTTACCCAAAAACTCATTGATTTTGGCACAATGGAACTGGAAGTGCTAAAATGCTCTCTGTTTCCAGGTTTTGGCCTATAAAAATACATCATCCTTGCCATAGAGATATAAACATAGATTGCTAATTAGTGTCTTTCTACAGGCTGCTATACGTAAGCTGTCCGCCATATTGGAAAGGTCAAGTTCACTGCATTGGCAACCTATGTATGAATATCTATATCTGCAATAGAAGGAGATGGTTTTCATCAATGTGTTTGGAGTGGTTGAATGTGGTTTCTACTTATACATCTCTATGATCCTTGCAACTTTGGAATTTTGTGGTGCCGACAGGAAAACAATAACCGTCCGTCACCCCATAAATACCACAGTGCCTCCATGACTACATGCAGCCCACCTAGAGAGGAAGTGACATTTTATATTGGCAAACAGTTGCAGGGGGTCAAGAGTGTAAAGCGTGATGTGCCTTTATGGTCCAGGTTAGTCGGGACAGACAAAGGCATTTTAAAAGGGACAGTCTTTAATGCACCAGCCCCTCCTTCTCCTCCCTATCGACTGGTTAATCCATCCACACCTTCCCTCCATCTGTCAGTGTCAGCGGTCAGTGAAGGCCGTAGTCACAGTGACGGGATTTGGCTTGAAGAGGTCTTCATCAGCACTGGAGGAGAAGGGGAATCCCCACACTGATTCTAATAATAACCCTGTTGTGTGTTTTGATGGAGCGCTCTGCATTTTCTCTTGTCCTTCTGAAGATTGTTTGTGTTGTGGCTGCATTATTATATGTTTATACATGCTTGATCGGCCGGTCGGTTTTAGGTTCGTTACAGCGCTTTTTGTTTCTTATGTCACTCTATAATGAAGGCTAGTCTCTGTCAATGTGAAACCAAATGTAGTCTTGCAGACTGTAGATTGCAAACAAATAGTCGCCGCTTCCGCTTCTTCCACTCATGCGTATGTGGGCTAATGCAACGCTGTTTTATCATATTACACACATTTAGTGTGTTGAAAGTTATGTTATAACGTTACTCTGTGCATTCACTCGGTGGTGATTATGAGACACTTGTCCACACTGCAGTGAGCTAGATCGATATTAGGCATGGTAAAACATGGTACTCGTGGTAAATCAGGAAAACCTGATTTAAACAATAAGACTAACTGTGTTGAGCTGGAGAACAATGATTCGTTTTCTGACAATGAATGTCTCCAAACAGTTGCTCACCTGTCTAATAAAACACATAAATCATATATTAAAGCATCTTTGGTGTTTCCATGGTTACTGCGTAAATTAAGGGTAACACGGGTATAATGTCATTGATAGGCGATTCACGGGCGCTTATTTCTCTGGATTTAAACATTCTTGAAGACATCTGGGATAATGTAAGTGCACAAGTCACAATAACAACAAAATATATAGCATTGTTCTTGTGGTTTTTGGATATTTTTGTTCAGAAATCTTACATATTGTGTCTATATATTGTGAAATCTTAAATAACTATTATTTAATATATATTAAATGGTAAACATTAAGTAATATTCCAGTGTTCAGTGTCACATGATCCTTCAGAAATCATTCTAATATGCTGATTCGCTACTCAAGAAACATTATTATCAATGTTAAAAAGTTTTTGCTGCTTAATATTTTTTTTGTGGAAACTGACATCATTCAAAAGTGTATTTTTGATCCAATAAATGTGGCCTAGCCTTGGTGAGCATTCTTTCAAAAACATGAAAAAAATCGTGTGTCAGTCTCCTACACAGTTTCCGTTGTAAACAGTGCAGCGGTTTCGGGTTCTACGGCAGCCGATGCTGTCCATGTGAGCACCACGACGCATGAGCGTAGTTTTTACTAACCTGAACTGACTGACACAGGCCAGAACGAAATTTTGGAATAAAGTTGTTATTTTTGTTGGTTTATGTGCACAAAAAGTATTCTCATCGCTTCATAACATTAAGGCTGAACCACTGGAGTCACATGGACTATTTTAATGATGTCTTTACTGCCTTTCTGGACCTTGAAAGTGTTCATTAAATAGCTGTCTATGGCGGGGTCAGAGAGCTCTCGGATTTCATCATAAATATCTTAATTTGTGTTCTGAAGATGAACAGAGGTCTTACGGGTTTGAACGACATGCGGCTGAGAAATTAATGACAGAATTTACATTTTTGGGTGAACTATCTCTTTAAATAAGTTCAGCGTTGATTCATTTCCGTTGTAAAAATCATTAGTTCATTTAGGGGCTATTAGGGGTTGTTTATTTAATTCCTGGTGAGACGGCTTTGTACAATACTATTCCTGTTCCTATTGCTGAGTTGCTACACAGCGTATCATTGTAATGGGAAAGTCGATGCTCAGTGCTGTGTTCCTGAAGGGAGACAATATACACTGGT
Source organism: Paracanthobrama guichenoti (assembly GCA_018749465.1). Taxonomy (NCBI): domain Eukaryota; kingdom Metazoa; phylum Chordata; class Actinopteri; order Cypriniformes; family Gobionidae; genus Paracanthobrama; species Paracanthobrama guichenoti. Next base: position 9,717,534 of record CM031960.1, on the reverse strand, counting down.
ATAATGGGAAAACACATCAATAAGAAACCGCTTAGAATCATTCGGCTGCCGTGGTCTTGCACAACTTTGTTCTCCCCCAGTAACACCCCCCAGCTTCTCCTGACCCCACTGAGACCTTTGTGACATCAGTGGTGATCAAGCACCTGCTCCTCTCGTTCTCTTTGACACCCACAGGTGCCACAGCACGTCTGTACACACAGTTCGGGCTCTTCAGAGAGCTGATCAAATTTATTCAACTCTAAAAAGCAGCTGTCACCTGCATTCCATATTTATTATTTGTTTGAATAGGGACAGATACAGTATACATAAGCTATGTTTCCATCCAAAGTTGCAATTTAACTCAATTTAAATTTGGAATATCACATAAACCATTTGCAAATAAAGCAGCGTTCCTATCCCTTGTGTTCCAGAGAACAACATTTCTAGGAAATTGCCGCAAAATATCTGAAATAAAAATGGAAGTTGCTGCAATTAGGGAAGAACCTATGGCTTTTTTTCCTCCATCATAAATGACTTGCATCTCAGAGCGAGCAGATGAAACGCAATAAACGCTGTCATTGTGGTCTTGCGTTCAGATGCTGGTGTTTGTGAAGACAGTCGTGTGAGACGCTTCTGGGAGGGAATTAAACCAAATCATTTTGATGACAGACTTTGGCTCAGGCGTTTCAGAACGACCAAACCAACATTTAAGATGCTGTGCAATGCGATTGGTCTGCTGGTTAGTCAGGTTATCCAATCACATCCATTGTTGAAGCAAAGTCATGTGAGTGTTTTGTTGTGCGTTTTATTTGTGTTTCCATTTTAGTTTATGCATATGTTTTCTTATAGGATCAAATATTATATCCACCTCAACTGAGCACATTTTAGAATTTATGCACATCTTGGCATTTCCATCCAGCAGATTTTTTTGATGCAATATCCCAAAACGCGCATAAAAATAAGTGAACAGCCATCATAGCATCATAGTTGTTCATGTTGTGAAAGCCAATATCTATATTTTATTATTAGTAGTATTTTATTTTATTTTTTTGCATGCCAGATATACAACTGATATTCTATTTTGATACTGATATTTAAAAATATTTTTTTAAATATATTTTCAAATAATAGAAATTCTTATTTTTAATGTATAGATAAATTATTGTAGATGGAAATTATTATTATTATTATTTTTAATAAATTAAAATTATTTAAAATATATAGAATCGAATACCTATAGCATTATACAAATGTATTCATTATTTTTCCTAACAATTAATTAAAAAAGACCTGACAAAATGTAGCCTGTATTTGCGAACTGTATTTAAAATTGTTCCTTGTGCTTCAAATCTTTTGACACTTTTTTCTTCCTGTGAATAAAAAGAATGCAATCATCTGTTGGTGTAGATGCTAATATAGTTATTTCTTTATAGTTTACTTAATAGACTATAAGATTAAGTGTGTATGCACCTGTTGTGAATCCGTTGGAAATGCTAAATTATTATTGAGTGATGTCCACTGTGAAGATGTTTATTACACAGTTAAAAGTACAGTATATCTCTACCCACTTATTTAAAGTAACCGTTAAGAGTATTTAAGGTTGTCTTGCTGTGACTCTAGACCTAAGTATGGTTTGGTTGTAATTTTACACTTGTCTTAAGAGGCAGAAATAAGTCTGACATGTTGATAAGGCCCTGGTTTTCGGTTGAGTGTTCATCCAAGTTCGTCCTCCTACACTCTTTGTTCACTGTGATCTGCATGAGCTCTGAAGCATTTAAGCAACACATTAGCGCTGATTGTTTGGGTCCTGTGGTGTAAAGTGTTCTGCGCTGCTTGGGGCCTATTTATACAGGGATGAGTTAAGCCAGCAGATCATGAGGCTCAGCACAGCAGCTTACCATGAGACCGGCATATCAGACAGCAAAGTCTCAGAATACTTTAGTGCTCCGTACAGATGTTATTAATGGTTCTTGTTCATTCATAAAAGATTTGTGTATGATTTTAGTCTTTCTCAAAAGCATCATCAGGTTTTCAACAATATTTATAGGGATGCACAATATATCGGTAGTTGTATTGTATATTTTAAGTGGGGTGAATGACATGAGAAATCAAATTTGCCTTGATTTTTTGACATATAAGAGGCCCCGGCCACTGGCGTTCAGTCACTTAACTGCTTACATTTGCCTACATTTGCCACTGGATGTGAGTGTTGCGTTGCGTCAAAAGAAAATAGATCCCATTATAATCAGTGACGCTGTCTACACTGATACAGTATACAGATGTGTGTTCAGTTTCTGACTTACTCCACACGCTTAAGTTTGTCGACAATAGGACAAATGAAAGAGTGAAAGAACGTTGGGCTGCACAATATATCGAAATATCGCAAATGTACATATCGCGATATGCATATCGCAATGGCACACAATATCTGAATGATTTTATTAGGCTACTTCAACATTGTGAAAAGTGTACGTTTTAGGTCGACGCATATAGCAGAGAATAGATTTGGCACACGACTGTTACTTATGTTACTTGCTTGACATTAAAAAGAGTTATTAAATGCATTTTATAACTTATAACTCGCGAAACTCCTTGCAGTCTCGCGCTGTCTAACACACACCTAACCTGCTAATACAGTAAACCTGCTGATACAGTAACCCTGCCGATACAGTAAACCTGCCGATACAGTGAACCTGCCGATACAGTAACCCTGCCAATACAGTAACCCTGCCGATACACTGCCAATACAGTAACCCTGCCAATACAGTAACCCTGCCGATACACTGCCGATACAGTAACCCTGCCGATGCACTGCCGATACAGTAACCCTGTCGATACACTGCCGATACAGTAACCCTGCCAATACAGTCACCCTGCCGATACAGTAACCCTGCTGATACAGTAAACCTGCCGATACAGTAAACCTGCCGATACAGTAACCCTGCCGATACAGTAACCCTGCTGATACACTGCCGATATAGTAACCCTGCCGATACAGTAAACCTGTCGATACACTGCCGATACAGTAACCCTGCCGATACAGATACACTGCCAATATAGTAATCCTGCCGATACAGTAACCCTGCCGATACAGTAAACCTGCCGATACAGTAACCCTGCCAGTACACTGTCGATACAGTAACCCTGCCAATATACTGCCGATACAGTAAACCTGCCGATACAGTAACCCTGCTGATACACTGCCGATACAGTAACCCTGTCGATACAGTAAACCTGCCGATACAGTAACCCTGCCGATACACTGCCGATACAGTAACCCTGCCGATACAGTAACCCTGCCAATACACTGCCGATACAGTAACCCTGCCGATACAGTAAACCTGCCGATACAGTAACCCTGCTGATACAGTAACCCTGCCGATACAGTGTCGATACAGTAAACCTGCCGATACAGTAACCCTGCCGATACAGTAAACCTGCCGATACAGTAACCCTGCTGATACAGTAACCCTGCCGATACACTGCCGATACAGTAACTCTGCCGATACAGTAAACCTGCCGATACAGTAACCCTGCTGATACAGTAACCCTGCCGATACACTGCCGATACAGTAACCCTGCCGATACAGTAAACCTGCCGATACAGTAACCCTGCTGATACAGTAACCCTGCCGATACAGTGTCGATACAGTAACCCTGCCGATACAGTAAACCTGCCGATACAGTAAACCTGCCGATACAGTAACCCTGCCGATACAGTAAACCTGCCGATACAGTAACCCTGCTGATACAGTAACCCTGCCGATACAGTGCTGATACAGTAACCCTGCCGATACAGTGCCGATACAGTAACCCTGCCGATACAGTAAATCTGCCGATACAGTAACCCTGCTGATACAGTAACCCTGCCGATACACTGCCGATACAGTAACCCTGCCGAGACAGTAAACCTGCTGAGACTGCCCCTTTAAAACTGATAATTTCAGACAGAGTCAGAATGAAGGGTGAAAATAATAATTTTTCTGCATATATATATATTTTTTTTTTGTGAAAAACTTTATTAACATTATAAGTGAACCTTAAGGAACATATTAAAATAATAAAAACAATTAATGTCATGAAACCTTTAATTGTTATTTCCCCTATTTTTACATTTAGATTACCTTTGCTGTCATCTAACACTCACATAAAGTTAATCAATACGCTAAGTTATATAATAAATGTATAATATCCATTATAATGTTGCATTGCCTAAATTCACTTGTACAGTTCCAGATGAATGGTTTTAGTGTTTTATTTGTAATTGATCAGTTATCAGCCATAAAATGAAGGTAATATACAGTCAAACCAAAATGTATTCAGACACCTTCAACATTTTCTCACATCATCACAGTTTATTCACTATAGTTTAGAAAACGGTAATAAAATATGACAAGAACTCAGAGTTAAACTGTCAGAACAAATTCATCTTGATAATGTCAGATAACTTTGATAGAAAGGGATTACAATCAACCAATCAGCTGCTCAATTTAAGTACACAATTAGATGATATCAGTTTAGCTCAATCAATGACCAAGCAATGCTTCATTGTGTTCAGTCTGTGGTGTCAAAGGTCGCATTAGCAATTAAAGAAAAAACATTTCAGGTCAAAGTGTCTGAATCATTTTGTCTCCCAATTTTCTGGTAGTCACTGTATGAAAAATGTTTGGGTATAATGTCACAGTTTACTTTATTTTGCTATCCTCACTTACATAAATGAACTATAGTGTCCTGCACACACTAGTAAAAAAATATATATCTAGTGTCTGAATAATTTTTGGTTTGACTGTACATCAGCATTCTCCAGCGCAAACACTCTTTTGCCGTAAAAAATCTACTGTCAGGATTATCTAAAGACACGTGGTGATAAATGAGCTCTGAAAGGCATGGACAGGGCTGCCATTTTTGTGGCTGACATTATTGCATATGCATTTGTAGAAGTTTCCCTTTCAGACGCAACATTTATGGGAGGAGAGTATTTAAATGATTAATGCAAGGTGATACTTTAGTCACTGTACTGGTGTTTGTGCCATTATTTACCACCCACTGACGACGCGCAAATTAAAGCACACAGACACAGCCGGATCATTTCCATAATGACCAACGCAATCTACCTGTTAAGAGTCTGGTTTAAGACATGCTTTTTTGGATCACACGCTGAACTTTCCACTCCCATCTGGGCTTTTTTGGAATTGCGCTGTCACGCTAATTTGCCCTGTTTAGTAACTCTGGCCCTCGGGCAGCATGGTGGTTCAGTGGGTAGCACTGTCGCCTCAAAGCAAGAAGGTCCCAGGTTCAAATCCCAGCTGAGCCACGAGGCCTTTCTGTGTGGAGTTGCTCTCTCCGTTCAGGTTTGTGCTCTGGTTTCCACAACAATCCAAAGACATCCAGTTTAGGTAAATTGAAGAGTTAAAATTGCCTGTAGATGTGTGAATGTGAGTGTGTAAAAGTGATGGACTGGCCACCTTATACATACGATATCAGCATTTTTGAAACATTCTGGATTGTTGGTTTTGTCTCTGGGTTCTGAAAATGGTCCAAAAAGGACTGTGTGTCACACTTTAAAAATGCATTTACCTGTTAGTATCACGGTTGTACTCTCTCTGTCTCTCTCTCTATTACACACACACTGTCTTCCTACTTCCATCAGCAGATTCGAGACATACCCGGTTATCCTGCCCCATGTTGATTACCTTATGGTCCAATTGTTGTTGTCAGTTGACCTCTTTAAAAACATTTGATCTCTGAAACATCATATGTCTGTACTGTATTATTGACCATATAAGTCACGAAGGCTTATACTGAATCTTCTTTCTGCCTGGATGTGTTTTGGTGGCTATACATCTTCCACCTGGAGCTTTTTAAAGAGTTCTGTGCCCTACACTTGACAAAGGATAGACTGTCCCAGTTTCCTCTGTGCAGGGGATTGTGGGACAGAATGTGCCAACAAAAATACACAAAGACTCTCAAAGCATATTGTATAGGAGGGAAGAAGATCAATTGTGTGGTTTGAGTGTTGACAAAAGTGCTGTTACACAGTGAGAGAGAGAAAGATGGAGAACAAATGATGGAGAAAAGGAGGTTGGAGAGAGAGGAGAAGGGAGCGCAAGCTCTGGCTATCATGAGTCAGTGAAGGGAACAGCTGAGAATGCTACGTGACAGGTGGAGAGTGTTTGGAAGCGGGTGTGTTTATTACTGTATTTACACGCTGTTGTGTGTGTGTGTGTGTATGTTTATGTCTCACTAATCAGTGTGTTGTCATTCAACATATTTGCACGTCTAACTATGAATAGGTATTTATTGGACTCCATTGTCACAAGTCATTTCCACCTTTGCCACCTGGCTCTGTTCATCCTCTCACTTATTCCTTCTGTTTTTTTTCTTCCTTTCTCACGATCCGCTCTGACTCACAGGAAGACCAGGTTGTGCTCCAGTGCACCGCGACTGTCCTGAAGGAGCAGATCAAACTATGCCTTTCCTGTGAAGGCTTCGGGAACCGTCTGTGCTTTCTAGAGACGACGTCAAATGCCCAGGTACAGTCATCAAAAAGGTGTCAGGTGTTGATATTCTGAGCAGGAATGCCACTCCTCATTACAAATATCCAATTTATCAAACCGATTTTATTGGCAGTTATTTTTGTCAGGCAAATAATACTAAAAAAGTAGAATAATGTTACTATATATATATATAAATTATTTATTTTTATTAAATATTACATTTTATATGCGTTTTAATTTTCACATTCTTCATTACAAAACAGATTACCAAACAATTTTTTGGCAAGATCACAACAATATAGTTTTTATATTAAATGTATTAAATGAATATGATTGAATTTTCAATTATATAAAATATATATTTTTAATTATGCATTTTATTGTAATATTCCTTATTACAAATATTACAAATTCCTTATTACACTTATTCCTTATTACAAATATACAGTATACCAAACATAATTTTTATTAAATATTACATTTGATATGCATTTTAATATATTAATATTTTCATATTCCTCATTACAAAACTTATAAAAACATATAAGACATATAAAAAACTTTTGGCTAGATCACAACAGTTATTTTTTCAGGCAAATAATACTCAAAACTTGTTATATTAAATGTATTAAATTAATATTATTGAATTTTAAATTATATAAATATAAATTATATATATATATATATATATATATATATATATATATATAAAACAAGCAATATTAAAATGAAGTAGTAAATAGTATTGGCCTATTATAGTAAAAATCAGTTTTGTATACTGTATGCTTGTAATTATATTAAATTATTATATATATTTTATTTACATAAATATATATATTTTTAATAAATTGTTATAAACATAATGTTATTTTATTAATATTTTATTTGATATACCTGTATATAAAAATTGCTGCTTTTATTTACCAACACACACAAATAAATTGAATACATTAAAGTAATACATTTGCTGTTTAAATTGCAGCAATCAACATTTTTCCTAACTAAACGCTGTTTTTTAAAAATCCCATGATTGGTGTGGTCATAGTGCCAATTAATCAACCTTTTTTTTGTTCTTTTCAAAGTCATTAGACTAAACATTTGTGTTCTGCAGAATGTGCCGCCTGATCTGGCAATCTGTGCCTTTGTCCTGGAGCAGTCGCTCTCAGTACGAGCCCTGCAGGAGATGCTGGCCAACACCGTGGAGATGAACGAGGTGAGAGTCTGCAAACAGGAGAGAGGCAGAGGTGGAGAGCAGGGAGGGCCTAAAAGAAAAGGAATGGGGATAACTGAAAAGAAAGGAATGTTGAAATATTAATAAAATAACAAAATATGATGTATTTTTAGTATTTAAAAATGAAAGAAAAATAATTTTTGCTAATGTAGTCTGTAGAGCTAATAAAGAAACTTTACACTGAAAATGAGACAGAGAGAGAGGGTGCTGAAGAATTTGGAAGAGTTTTTAAGCAATGTCGAGCCCTCTGTGATTTTTATTATTCAAAGTGATACAGTGTAGGGCTTCAGACAAATGGTTGCATTTTGCAGTCTTTTTTCCTGCCAAGGTGCCCAACTAATAAGAGCTTGTTGCATATGAGAAACAGCAAACGAAACGAAAGCAGATACAATCAACCAAATATAAAACCTGTCCTAACTGAAAGAAAACAAGTTGACAAAAAGATTGAATTCAATATATGCTGTTCTGTTGTAGGCCATTCTGTCATTTTCGACAGGGAAACTACAAGTGTGACTTTGTGCCATTTTCTACAAGATAAAAGCATTTGAAAATAAACTTTCTGGTTAATCATTAAAGCACATTAGTGTGCTCATATTTTATTGAAAAACTGAGGTGCATAAGCTCAGATCAATGAGGCCTACGGTCAGTCAGTTCCAAAACGAAATACAAAACCTGTCCTAATGGAAGTGTGACAAGAACATAAATCCCAAAAGTGTAATAATCAAGTTAGTCTGGAGCCTTGCAGTGGAGCTCAAAAGTCTGAGACCACTAGGAAAAAGCTTTTCTAAATAAATAAGTGTATTATTAATAATTATATTAATTAATTCCAGGTTTTAATCAAAAAATCAATGTGCTGTTATTTATTTATCTATATATAAAAAAAAGCATATTTATTAATAGCACATTATTTATATATAATTTGTATATAGTGTGTTTTTACCAACAGTTAATAGTATTTTGCCATAAAGTCATGCCAACCCATTTCATCATTACTCTTTCTTTCGTTTTATGTAAACCAGCCAATGAGATTTGTTATTTGCTGCTCTTAATTTCTTTCCATCTGTCTTGTTATATTTAGGGTGCATGAGGTCATCACAAACAGTTTAATAGAGGTATTTCTGAGGGTAGATTTGTTAGTGTAACTTAATTTCCTGTACTTTTTGTCTCTCTCCTGACCCTTCATCTCCTTTTCCTGCCAACTTTAGGCAGTCGATTTGGATAAATGGGTATGTCTCATCGTATTCTTATTCCCTCAAACCTCAGCACCCTTCCTCTCCTCTGTACCTAAATCTACTCAGTGTCCGGTGTGGATGAAATAATGCTGTAGCTACTCTTCACTTCTGTCTGACCTTTGACCGCTGTCACCTGTTCCTCACTTTGTCTGGAGTTGGAATCCCATTTGCTCTCCAAATGGCATTTCAAATGACACCTAGTCCGTGTGTATAAGTGTGTACATTTGTAAGAAAGAGAGCAAGAGAGAGAGAGAGAGAGAGAGCATTCCAGTGTAAGATGAGCTCAGTGCTGCCGAATCCTGGTTAAGGATATGATCGTCAGTGTACAGACCACAGCACAACACCCAATCCTGGCCAATATCAAAGCCCATAAGTAGACCCACATTATACCACACGGATCTGCACATTTCAAATGTCACTCGAGTTTACACATGCCTTGCATGTCTATTTATTATGAAATATTTTGGCTATTTTGATTATGCTTTTAGCCATCAGAAACGATGTAGTCCTTTTAAACTCTGCATAACATTTCTACCTTATTTAAATGACCGGATAGATAGATAGATAGATAGATAGATAGATAGATAGATAGATAGATAGATAGATAGATAGATAGATAGATAGATAGATAGATAGATAGATGATGGATGGATGGATGGATGGATGGATGGATGGATGGATGGATGGATGGATGGATGGATGGACGGACGGACTGGATGGACGGGTCGGATGGACAGACAGATGGATAGATAGATAGATGACAGATAGACGGATGGATGGATGGATGGATGGATGGATGGATGGATGGATGGACGGGTCGGATGGACAGACGGATGGACAGACAGATGGACAGATAGATGGATGGATGGATGGATGGATGGATGGATGGATGGATGGATGGATGGATGGATGGATGGATGGACGGACGGACGGAAGGGATGGACGGGTCGGATGGACAGACAGATGGATAGATAGATAGATGACAGATAGACAGATGGATGGATGGATGGATGGATGGATAGACGGACAGCTAGACTAGATAGATGGATAGATGATAGATAGATAGATAGATAGATAGATAGATAGATAGATAGATAGATAGATAGATAGATAGATAGATAGATAGATAGATAGATAGATAGATAGATAGATAGATAGATAGATAGATAGATAGATAGATAGATAGATGGGATCGTTAGTAAAACCTTTTTAGAACATATTTTTGTTAGCTGGGATAGAACCACACTTGATTTACCTATTTTACCAATATTCTTCTATTATACTTTCAGAACGTTGTAAATTATATCTTCAAATTATTACTCCACAGGTTCTGACATCATCGTGCCATAATGACAATTTCCTAAACTTAACTGCTTCGCCGTTTCAGCATGTGGAAGCATAAAATATCTGCTAACATTTATGAAAAAGGTATACTTTGTATTCAAAAGATCAACATTTTAGGCCAATTTTAATTAAATGCTTTCAAGGTTCCAGCTGCTGCTCTTTCTGCACACTTTTAAAGAGACATTTGGGTAATGTAAGTCCTAAGACACAGGAATTAAGATTTTCAAGCTCCTTTAAGAAGTTCCTATGTGGTTTTAGCAGTTTGTGTGCCAGTTTGGGTTTAAAATGCATAAAATGAGGAGGCTTTTGATATTGGGAAGCTAAAGAAGATGGAACACCGTCCAATGGATGCTCTTGGGGGCGGGGGGTAGGATTGGGGAAATCGATGACAATAGGGCAAATAAGGGAGAAAAACTTGCCAGTTCAACACAACTGCTCTGGTGAATTCACCCAAAAAATGACAATTCTGTCATCATTTACTCACCTGCATGTTGTTCCAAACTGTATGATTTTATGGTAATTTGATATTTTGGTAACTGGAGCTTAAAGTGGACCAATTACATGGCAAAGAGCAAGCAGTGCATTATTAAAAAAAAATTCTCCTTTTTTTTGGGGATTTGGAGCAACATTAGGTTGGTAAACAATGTGAGAATTTTCTTTTTTGGGAGAACTGTCTGTTGAAGGTCTGCTGTGGTGTGCTCTCTCTCTCTCTCGCTCTCTCTCTCTCTATATATATATATATTTATCTCGCTCTCTCTCTCACTTATGTAATCATTCTCATAAATAGTATGAGATGGTAGACAAAACTCACTAATAACAACAATAATCATGTTCTCTTGCTTTTAAACCTTACTGGATGTTGAGAAAAGGTAAGTGTTTGTTGTCCTCATGACGGCTGAATGTGAATCCACCTGGTTTGGTGTGACCTTTGACTCTCCTCTTCATTGGTTGTTTCTGTACTGATGTATGCTCTCCCCATGGTTCTGTAACCCTCTTCCTGTGAATGTGAACGGATGTGAAGAAATCTTTGGTACTTTTTTCTTTCTATCTTCATAACACTCTTTTTGTCTCTGTTGTCTCCATGTGAAAAAGGTGGAGCTCTTCAGTTTCCTATGTAAAATGTTGCCATATACCATCGAGCACAGGGTCAATCGGCTTTTCTGACCCCTCACATGAATATGAGTACAAAGAAGTTGTTTTAACATTCTGTTCTCTTTTGTTCTTCGATCTCCAGTCATCTCAGGGAGGGGGACACCGAACGCTGCTGTATGGCCATGCCATCCTCCTCAGACACTACCACTCTAGCATGGTGAGATACGCATGGCGGCTCTTTTTCACCATTACTGATGTTTAATGTGATGGCCCTCATTTTAAGGAGATGTGTGTGTTACCCTGAATTGCAGTATCTCAGCTGCCTGACGACGTCCCGTTCACTCACAGACAAGCTGGCCTTTGATGTGGGCCTGCAGGAGGATTCTACAGGTACACATCATGAATGCAGATCAAATCCCCGCTGTTGGTCAAGAGCAATGGGTTGTTCTTATGTTGACTTATACGGGCTGTTGAATCTGTTCCACTTTAATGTATTTTTAAATATATATATATATATATATATATATATATATATATATAAATCATTTTCTGGTTGCATTTCTTTTTCTGAGCTGAACTATTGCTACTACTATTTGTTATTATTATTATTACAATATACTTATAATAAATACTTATAATTAATATTTTTATTATATCCATATTATTATTATAAGGATAAATTACAACTAAATTTTCTGGTTTTATTATTTAGTAGTAGTGGCGATACTATGCTATAATAATAATATTATAATAATAATAATGTTAATGTTGTTTTTATTATTATTAATAATAATAATGATATTGTGATTATTATTAATCATATTTAGTAGTTGTGGTACTAGTAGCAGCATGATATAATTATATAATTATAATAAGAATAAGTATAATAAGAATGAATAATGTTATTATTATTATTTTTATTATTAATATTTAGTAGTAGTGGTGGTGCTAGTAGTAGCATGTTATAAGTAGATATAATAATTATATAATTATAATAATAATAAGAAGAATACAAATTAATATTGTTATTATTATTATTATTATTTAGTAATAGTGGTAGTAGTAGTATGATATTATTATTATTATAATTATTATTATATCAATTAATAATATTTAATAATATCAATTAGTTACTATTATTATTAAAGCTACAAGCATAAATTGATTATTATAGCTACATTTAAATTATGCGTAATTTACAATAATAATATGTGACTTTGACTTGTTATATATTGTTACAGTTATGATATAATATTTGTATAATAATCGTAATATTTGTATGCATTTGTTTGTGTTATAGCAGTATTTGTAATATATATGTTATAATTGTTTTTACTTTGTGTCTCTGTATGTTCAGGGAAGCATGTTGGTGGACCATCCATCCTGCATCCAAACAGAGGTCAGAGGGTGAGAAGGTCCGAGTAGGAGACGACCTGATCCTGGTTAGCGTGTCATCAGAGAGATACCTGGTGAGACTTTCTAGAGCCGTAGTGATCTAATAGTAATATCGAACATTACTCTCTGTCCAGCTGACAGCTGGTGTCTGTGATATCTTTTGCAGCATCTGTCGTATGCCAGCGGGGATCTGATGGTAGACGCCTCCTTCATGCAGACCTTATGGAACATGAATCCAGTCTGCTCAGGATGTGAGCTGGCAGAGGGTAAGTGTTCAGCAAAATCAAATCAAATATAATATCTCTGTAATTTGTAAAGATAATTTAAACTATAAATGACCGTGTTCTGTTCTTTGTATTTGCCCTTTCCAGGGTACTTAACTGGAGGTCATGTCTTAAGACTGTTTCACGGTCACATGGACGAGTGTCTGGCCATCTCAACACCTGATCAGGGAGAGGAACAGCGCAAGTAAGTCTATGCATACGTTCAAACGTTTGGAATCTACTTGAAAGTATCAACCAAGGCTGCATTTATTTTTGTTTAAAAATACAGAAGAACAGCAATATTGTGAAATATGATTAATATGTAAAATAATCATGTTTTTTTTTGTCTTTTAAAATGTAATTTATTTCTGTGATCGCAATTAAGCCATTCCTCTAGTCTTCACTGTCACATGATCCTTCAGAAAATCATTTTGATATGAAGATTTGGTGCTCAAAGATTTGTAGCATTCATTGATAAATAGAAAGGTTAGAAGAATAACATTCACTTGAAATAGAAATCATTTGTAACATAATAATCTTCACACACACACACACACACACACACACACACACACACACACACACACACACACACACAGACACACACACACACACACACACAGACATATATATATATATATATATATATATATATATATATATATATATATACACACACATATAAAATTGATTTAAAAGAAACATAACACACACAGTTTCTCATGTTAATCTTGAGTCCCTATAGAGTAGTATTGCATCCTTCATATCTCTGAAGAGTCTTCAGTTTTATCATATTCATAAAAGACAGATACGCTGTACCGATTCTTTCAGAAAACAGCTGAGCTCGTGGAGGCGGCAGTGGGTGGAGCTGAAGAGTCAAGAGCACACACACACACACACACACACACACACACACACACACACACACACACACACACACACACACACACTACATCATGGTATTATCCCTGTATAACGTTTGAGTCACTATACGTTTGTGTTGTTCACATTGTATGCACTTGCGCGCCGATTGCCAACAAAACACACACTGATGCAGTTTCACTCACCGCCTGCGGTTTCCACTCGTGACCGGGAACAAACACACACACTTGCAGAACTCCGTTGCTGCTCCGGAAAAACAAACTGCATCCACTGTTTCCTTAACGCTGGGTTATCTGGGAAGCTGTAGAAGGTTATCTTCCCCTCAACCAGAAACACACTTCTTTAGTGACATTGTTGATTTCGTGGTATAAAAACAAAATGAGAGCACTGTCATTCGGGAGAAGTGCCCATACAAGCAATGTCCATGTTTAGCATGAGAATCAACTCTTTAACAGTGTAAATAAGTCAGAATGCATGAAATAGCATTAGACCCCCTCCTTTAAGCAGGCTGTTTTTGTTACTGTACCATCTGTATGTAAATGACCTCTGCTCATGATTGACAAGCCTCTGCCTACTGTGTATTTCACACTAAATGCTTAATATAAATGATGATGATGATAATCTTAACATGCTCATGATGGTAATCTCTCTAGGATTGCACAATATGAAGGAGGGGCGGTATGTAGTCAAGCCCGTTCATTGTGGAGACTTGAGCCTCTGAGAATCGGGTGAGACAATCTCTCATCTCATAACTGTGACTATATGTTTTTGGCTTATACATTTTATAATTCATATGTCTGTTATTTCTCTGTAGTTGGAGCGGTAGCCACATGAAGTGGGGCCAGGCCTTCCGCGTACGCCACATCACAACGGGTCGGTACCTGTGTCTGGATGAGGACAAGGGTCTGATGGTTCTGGACCCAGAGAAAGCAAACACCAAACTGTCTGCCTTCTGCTTCCGTGCATCAAAGGTCAGTTTGAACTTATCTAAATACAAAAATACAGTTTAGTTATTCAATTCTAATTACATTTCTGTTCTCCCTATATTTTTCTCTTTGTGTCTATTTGTTTGTTCCCACTATCCTCTGTTGTGCTTATTCCCGGAGAACAGGAGAAAGTGGAGGGGGCTCAGAAGAAGCGAGATGTGGAAGGAATGGGTGTTCCTGAGATCAAGTATGGCGAGTCCATGTGTTTCATGCAGCATCTCTCCACAGGGCTGTGGCTCACGTACGCTGCCTTAGATGCTAAAGCGGCTCGTCTGGGAACCATGAAGAGAAGGGTATAAAGCTCGCTGGACCGCAAACCACATGATACCAACTTATCCTGATGTCAGGCCTTTCAACCTATTTATTATGATCTTAACTTTCTTTCTCTCAGGCCATATTACATCAAGAGGGCCATATGGATGATGCACTGACTTGCTCTCGCTCTCAAACAGAAGAGTCTCAGGCTGCTCGTATGATCTACAGCACGACGGGCCTTTTTACACAGTTCATCAAGTATGACTGTACATCACATACACTATAACAGTGTTTCCCAACCACGATCCTCAAGGCACACCAACACTGCACATTTTGCATGTCTCCTTTATCTGCCACACTGATTTCAGGTCTTTGAGTCTCCACTAATAAGATGATCATTTGAATCGGGTGTGTTTGATTAGGGACACATGCAAAATGTGCAGTGTTGGTGTGCCTCCAGGATCATGGTTGGAAACACTGCACTATAACATATTTATACTGTATATTATACGGTAACACTGAATATTGAGTTAAACTGTATTTTCAGTCTTTTTTATACTATGGGGCTGCCGAATGCTTGAATCTGATTTGCCAACGAACGTTCTAAGGTGTGCTATTATTTTCAGGGAAACGCACTGCTAAAGTAGATCCAGCAGGTCTTGACCGCATTACAGTTCCATATCACTTCACCACATGATTTCAGTTATTTCAAAGCTCCTTACAGCCGACAACAGCAAAAGAACCAAAACCCACAACGACACTGACCAAACAAATAAATATAGTAAACAATAGGATAAAAACAACAAATCATTTCCATGTTTTTGCCACAAGATTATGTTTTATTATGTACAGAAAGCACATACTCTCTTTCTCCCGCCTAAACGCGCACACATACAGTACGGACACACACACAGAAAAGTGTTGTCAACGCTGCTCTGAAGATTTTCTCAGTAAAATAGTCTAGCAACTTAAAAGCTACATGACATTTCTCACTTACAAGATAATTACGGCGCTGTTCTTGAAACAGATACACTTACAGTTTCGCTATTATTAGAGACGCCGCTGCCGAACACTGTTGAGAGACTCAGAGACTCATTCACACGTTTAATCTCTCTCACTCTCGCACTCCCTCTCTCTCTCTCTCTCTCTCTCTCTCTCTAATAACTGCATTAATAACTCTGCATTAGTCTACTATCAGTGGCTCAAGCCTTTGTTACTAGCTCTAAAATGAATTAGCAACGGAGGCTTGGGATTAGATGCGATAAGATGCACACAAGCATTTTTGGGACAAAAACCTGACCTTGAAACTCATCTGAACAATGTTTTAAGATGTGGTATCAGTATAGTGGAATAATTTAATCAGTGCCATGAATTATTGAAAAATAATGCACACCCTTTGCGTCATGGCCGCATTACCACCTCAGGTGTGCATTATTTTTCTAATAATTGAATGGCCCGTCATCAATTATTCCTTTTACATATTGGTAAATAAAAAAAAGAGTATATACTTACTAAAATGGGAAAAATAAGCTATATTTCTAATATTGGCCTATTCAGGCTGATAATTCCAGAAATTTTGTAGACAGTTGTATTATATTCTCTGAATGTGCCTGTATCCTCTCCTCTCTCTTTTATATGTCAGAGGTCTGGACTCTCTGAGTGGGAAAAACAAATCTCCTGGCCCAGTGTCCCTGCCACTGGATGCAGTGATCCTCTCCCTGCAGGATCTGATCCATTACTTCCGGCCTCCAGAAGAGGAGCTGGAACACGAGGAGAAACAGACCAAGCTGCGCTCTCTACGCAACCGACAGAACCTCTTCCAAGAAGAGGTCTGTGCATGTGTGTTTGTGCATGTCTTATTTTTCAATTAATGCATTATGTGCAAGTTAAAAATATGCAAATTTGTGCTATCTGGTAGAAAGAAAGAAAGAAAGAAAATAAAATGTAATACATAGTATAACCACTAGGCTTATTTGTCATGGTTGATAAAACTCTTGTTGCTGTGCAGTGTTTTCAGACATAATGATTGTTTATCAGGTATTGCAATTTGATTTACATTAGTCTGAAAATCAGCCCATATCCCCATTAATTTAATGTTTTTGTGTTGCAGGGGATGATCACAATCGTGCTAGATTGTATCGACCGCCTGAATGTCTACAATACTGCTGCACACTTCTCTGAGTTTGCCGGAGAGGAAGCGGCCGAATCCTGGAAAGAGATTGTCAATCTGCTCTATGAACTGCTTGGTGACTAAATATAAATAAATACAATATAAATATATACAGGTGTATTTGTAATAACAGTAATTCACTATATTACTGTTTTACTGTATTTTTTTTGTCAAATAAATGCAGTCTTGGTGAGCAGAAGAGACTTCTTTCAAAAACATTTAAATAATCTGAATTATTCCAAACCAGTAGAGTAAATATAAATAATTAAAATTTCAATAAATGGAAGCATGCATCTGTAAATGTGTCTCTGTTTTTGCAGCGTCTCTAATCAGAGGAAACCGTTCTAACTGTGCTCTGTTTTGCGATAACCTGGACTGGTTGGTCAGTAAACTGGATCGTCTGGAAGCTTCTTCAGGTATCTGCAACACTTCTTCTTCTTCAACAAACGGCACAAAATGAACATAACCTTTTTTTTTTCTTTATGTCTTGCTACATCTTGTTCTCTACAAGTCTTTCTCCATGTCCTCGTCTCTAGGCATTCTAGAGGTGCTGTACTGTGTTCTGATTGAAAGTCCTGAAGTCCTGAACATCATTCAGGAGAATCACATCAAGTCTATCATTTCTCTTCTGGACAAACACGGTCGAAACCATAAGGTCTAACAATAAACGTGATTTGCCCAACTAACATCTAGCATTTTACTACGCACAGAAGATTTCACTCTCCTCTTCCTTTTTCTGGGCAGGTTTTAGATGTATTACGTTCTCTGTGTGTGTGTAACGGTGTTGCTGTGAGGTCCAATCAAAACCTCATCACAGAAAATTTGCTTCCGGGCCGCGATCTCCTGCTGCAGACTAACATCGTTAACTATGTATCAAGGTAATATTTGTTGAGATATAAAAGTTTGACAAAATGTCTGCAAAGAGTCACACATCATGATATTCCATTTAAATAATACCCGCCCAAACGCAAAGAAAAGGAGGCGTTAGTAGTGTGTTGAAACTCACTATTATGGTAAGGTTTGGGACATTTCCAAAACATGCTTGAAGCCCTTAACCAATCACAACACACTACTCCAGCCGACCAATCAGAGCACATTGTGCTTTTCGGAAGGAGGGGCTTCATAGAGACAAGAACTAAACAGAGCAATACTGACAGACTGGGAAGAGAGGAGCTGCAACAATGTCAAATGTGTTTTTCAAACATTCAGGCATGAAAACCTATTCTAGCAGATACCAAAAACAAAAGGGCACAATAGATCATCTTTGAAATGAATTGCCCCTTTTTCATTTACTTGTTCCTCAAGATGTGCTAAATCAAAGAAATTGAAAAGATTATTAACCATTATAAACTGCATAAATGTCATTTTTTCCTTATAGCGTGAGACCCAATATCTTTTTGGGGACTTGTGAAGGTTCCACGCAGTATAAGAAATGGTACTTTGAGGTGATGGTGGACTATGTGGAGCCGTTTGTGACAGCGCAGGCTACCCATCTGCGTGTGGGCTGGGCTCTGACTGAGGGCTTCAGTCCCTACCCTGGAGGAGGAGAGGGCTGGGGTGGCAACGGTGTGGGTGATGACCTCTACTCTTATGGTTTTGATGGCCTTCACTTGTGGTCAGGTAAATGTGGTGATCTTGTATATTCTATATACAGCGTTGTGTGAGTGTTTATGGTCCTCAAACCATCATTTTCACTGTGTAGGTCACGTGTCACGTCAGGTGGCTTCACCCAACCAGCACATCCTGGCAGCGGATGATGTTGTGAGCTGCTGTCTGGATCTGAGTGTGCCTAGTATCTCCTTCCGTATTAATGGCCATCCAGTCCAGGGAATGTTTGAGAACTTCAACGTAGACGGCCTCTTCTTCCCTGTCATTAGCTTCTCTGCTGGAGTGAAGTAATTAACTTTATTATTTTGTTATTTTGTTACTTTTCTAAATTAGAAAGTCTTTGTAGTAGGGATGCTCCAATATAAAAATTCTGGCTTGAAGTAAACCAATAGTTATTTTAATTTGTAAATAATTTATGGATAAAATATAAATGATATATTCAATGCATGGGCTAGGGTTTTTAGGGTTGCAACGGTGGTCCACTGAAGTTGAGATGAGAACCCAAATGCAGTTTATTGGAATATTAAACAAAAATGACTTGGACTTGACTTGACTCATCGACAGCGGTTTACAAAGACAAAGCTAGACAAGGCACAATGACTAGACCAAACCAGAGCCATAGAAAAAGAGAGTTGCGACACTCTTTGCTCTCGCCGCCACATGGTCACATGGTTCATAGAGCTCTCAGTAGTTCTTAACAACTCCACGTTGTCAATCTTTTTGAATAGGATTAAGCAGGATAGGCAGCAGTTTCACTATATTTGGAGCAATTTCTGGCAAATATTTATGTGCTTAATATATTTGACTAGGCTTTACAGTAGCATTTTATTCTGGGGAGAGATATAGAAGAGACAACGTTAATGTTTTTCTTGAGTGATCTGGTTATTTTATTTGGGTCACGAGAGTACATGATTTTACAGCGTTGAGTATTGTAGCCAATCATGGGCATTTCTGCTGAAAATAATGACCAATCATACGTTTAATTTACTGGGAATGAGAATCCTCAGTATCGATCAAAACAAGTTTTATACAGTCTCAAAACGCTGAATGAATTTTATTACAAGTTTACGTTACACGAATCTTCTCATTATCTACAAATCCTCTCATCATAACAAACAAAGCACAGACACGATTTAAATAAAGATTTATTGTGAAGTTTAGTCAGATGTTTTTTGTTTTTCATTAGACTATGTTCCTAAAATTAGCCTATATATTTAACACTTCAGTACAAATAAAGTAACACAAATAGATATTTTAATGTTATAATAGTGATTGGATAATCTATAAAAATTCATTAAAAGAAGAGAAAATGGCTAATGAGCCACTAAGTGTTCCTCTTCCGCCATCTACTGGTTATAGTGGTAATTTCTTTGATCATTTTAATGTTGTTAACGTCCTAATGTTATTTTGACACAACAGGTGAATATAAATGAATTATGCTAGCATATACAGAATTTAACCCAAGAAAGAAGTTTTAAATAGTGTTTAAAAAAACAGGGCAACCAGTTTATTCAACTCTTTATATCTAGGTGCTAGATATGTTATTCCTTGAATGGGCTACTTCATAGAAACACATTCGCATAAACTATTAAAATATGACAGATAGCATCTGGATATAGTAGCTGTTGCAGTATTACTCACGTTATCTAACTGCAGTTAGTCTAACAATCTATTATATAACAATAAACATTATAATTATAACGTGCTTCATAAAATACATCTAATATCAATATTCCTGAGAGGTCAACTAATGCCATAAAATCTCAAAATATGCAGTAATTTCATCAATTTGCCAGCGAGTGTGCTAGAGATACACTGAAATGAATGGGGTTCAGTGCTGGAACTATTGGTTGTTTGGAACTATTGGTCGCTCCGTGACACGCTTTACTTCCACATTCCTCAGTTCCTATGGAAGTCTATGGGAGTGTCGTAACTCTGTTTCTCAACGGCTCTGGACCAAACAAGACCCACCTGAAAGTAAAACACAATGAACCAATCAAAACCTGACAGAGAACCACATGACAAGATCACATGAGGGGCAAGGGAATCACATGACATGACAGGAAACATGACTATGACAAATTACAAAATAAAAGACATGAAACCAAACCAAAAACAGACATGACAAGGGTCTAGAAATATTAATATTTATACATAATATAAACTGCCATTCAAAAGTTTGGGGTTTACCATCAAAATGTTTATTATCATTAATTTAAAGTATTTAATATTTTTATTCAGCAAGGATGCATTAAATTCAATCAAAAGTGAACTAAAGTGACACTGAAGACTGGAGGAATGACGCTCAAATATCACAAATATATTAAAATTGAAAACAGTTTTTTTAAAATTGTAATCATATTTTAGAAAGCAACTGTTTTACTATATAATATGATTAAATAAATGCAGCCTTTGTGAGACTTCTTTCCAAAAACATCTTACCGGCCCAGAGACAGGTCAATAATTTCTGAATAATTAATCAAAATGCTAAATCCTAAAATCAGTATCAATTTTAGAAATATGATTCATACATGCACATTTATTATGTCTTCTCACTTGTTGACCTATCATTCATTTCTCAGAGCTCGCTTCCTTTTGGGAGGCCGCCATGGGGATTTTAAGTTCTTGCCCCCTCCTGGTTATGCACCATGTTATGAAGCTCTTCTTCCCAAAGACAGAATGCGCATTGAGCACATTAAGGAGTATAAACATGACTTTGATGGAGTCAGAAACCTGCTGGGCCCCACGCAGTCCCTCACGCACACTTCATTCACTCCCTGTCCTGTTGACACTGCCCAGGTAAACTACCCACATTTTCCCCCTACTCCACTGTTGCTTGGCAGAAGCACTTTCACTGAGCGGTCAATGTACGTGTTGTTTATGTCATTTGTAGATTGTGCTACCTCCTCATTTGGAGCGGATCAGAGAGAAGCTTGCAGAAAACATCCATGAGCTCTGGGCCGTGACCCGTATTGAGCAGGGATGGACCTATGGAGTGGTGAGCGCTTTCCGCCTGTTTTTCGCGAAAAAACACCAACTCAAGCACACAAGTGTTCACACTTGTAGTTCGTTCAATTGTTTCATTTGGCCCTGGTCCGCTTAGCGTTCACATTGGTATTTTAACACCGAACCTAAAGGCACAGGGATATGTTCACAACCTGATTGGTCGGCTTTTATGACCTTTGTTTCGAGACAGATCTTACCGAACATCTAAATCAATGCTATGTGCCGGGCTCGTTGTACGTGTGTAGTTTCATATGATGATATTTTGATCAGCTGAGAACGTATGAAATGTGTAAAGGAGTCAAAGCGACAGGAATCCCTCCATCACACACACAAACCAAGATCTGTGCTTGAGCATTCTGCCCTTTTTAGGGACACATCTTGTGACATCATGTCCCTTTTTTGGTTTGTTTACATGTCTTTGGTCCGTGTTGCATTCAACTGCACCAGAGTTTGTTTGGTAGCAGGCAGAGGCCCATCTTTTCAGTGGTCTTGGTCCGCATGTTTGATCCGCTCAAGTGTTCAGATCAAAGATGGCAATCGCACCAGGATTCGTTTTAATCCAACCAAACATGCCAAGTGTGAACACACCCATAAACTCAAGATCCTTATTAAAGTTAACCGTGAACATGCTGTCTCTCTCAGTTCAGGGATGATAATAAGAAGTTGCACCCGTGCCTGGTGGATTTTCAGAGTCTTCCAGAACCTGAGAGGAATTATAACCTCCAGATGTCTGGAGAGACCTTGAAGTGAGTGTCTGTTGAATGTCAGAAGTTCACTGTTTATGCATCCGTCTGTCTATCCAATTATTCATCAACTTTTTTCTCCTTGACCTCTCCAGAACCCTCTTAGCTCTGGGCTGCCATGTAGGCATGGGAGATGAGAAAGCAGAGGAGAATCTGAAGAAGATCAAACTGCCCAAAACGTATGTAAACCTACAAAACACACTTTTAACTTGGAAATGTATAAGGTTTTGGTTTTCATATTTTTCTGTTTCCTGGTCAGTTATGTGATGAGCAGTGGGTACAAACCTGCTCCTCTGGACCTCAATCATGTCAAACTGACACCCAATCAAAACCAGCTGGTGGAGAAGCTGGCGGAAAATGGGCACAATGTTTGGGCACGGGACAGAGTCAGACAAGGATGGACCTACAGCATTGTGCAGGTAGATGTGGACACTGCTCATAAAAGACCATTTGGGAGCCGACGTCTGAAACACAGTGGTGGAGGAAAACGGGCGCTATCCAAGGAATAATAGAAAAAATGTCTTGTTGTGCCTTTGGATGTTGTCCAGAATTTATATGTAAAAAGAGATGTGCGTCCCAGTTCGCTTTCTTATACTATGCCCTAAAAGTCATTTTTTTTTAAAGAAAAAGTACATACTTTTGAGTGTGTAGCAGAAGAGTAGGCAAGCTTTGCAACATACTACTTCATCATAATTGTGATTTAATGGATGTTACAGTTTAGTTACTTGCATCCTGTCACCGTTTAAACTACCCTGTCAATCATCTAATCACAGTTAAAGTCCTCCACATTCAATTTAATTGGATTTCCTTCCATATCAGAGAGAAATGTAGCAGCACTTTGATCTGCCAGTCGTGAGTCTTTCATGCGGAGACTTTCCTAGTGTTTTTAAATATGATGCATTAATGACCAAACGTATCTTTATAAAAGTTTGCAATGCTGTTGCAGATGAAATATAATGTGGATAACATTGAATAAATATCTTTTCTACAGCCGATTATTATTCATTCAAACCCCTTTATATAAACCTCTCTACTCTAGTTTTTTAGCACTTATTATTTGTGTTTGTAGTTCTAATGAATCTTTGTTGTGGGCAGGTTGTGGGGAATATTAGCTAATATAGTCTGCATGGATCTGCACTTAACCAGAAAAAAATAGCCCATCCGGGCAAGGGTGTAGTTTTGTTTTGAACATTGGAGGGTTGAAGTGTGAAGCGTTTTGAACGGGATCCCAGGGCATGCTCCCTTGTGAGATTTATTTGTTTATTTGTTTGTTTGCTTGTTTAGTTTTTTTGTTTATGTGGCTGTTTTAGACTTTATAGTGATTGCGATAAGACCAGCTTGCGCAAATCTTGGAGCATGTATACAGTGTACACAGTATACAGTGATTTGCGCCGCTAATGCACAATTAAATAAACCATCATATTGCGCTGATAATTGAGTTCGGACGGGAACTTTGTTGTATGACTGTGTTGAATATCTGCAAGCTGGAATTCAATTAATACTTTAAACCCAAACAATTCACTCTTATTACTTACCCTCAGGACATCTTGAATAAACGTAACCCTCGTCTGGTGCCATACAACCTGCTGGACGAGAGAACAAAGAAGACCAACAGAGACAGTGTGAACAACGCTGTACGCACTCTGATTGGCTATGGATACAACATCGAGCCGCCAGATCAGGAGAGCAGTGAGTCTTTGTCTTTCACATACTATTTTCATACACTTTCATATACTAGGTTTAGTAGCAGGGCTTGACATTAACTTTTCAGCCACTGTGGCTAGTGGTTTTCCAAAGTTACTAGGCCACACTGGCCACAATTTTGACATGCCATATATATAATTGTAATATTATCTCATAATTTGGCAGAAGGTTTATTAGGCTGCTGTCACTTTAAGACCTGATGCACGGATCCATTATAATGTTACACATGCATTTTCTTTCTCAGCTGTTTACATTCACTTAAAACAGAACTGACTGTGTTTACATGAATACTTGCCAAGACCGGCATTTTGAAATGATTTTGTCTGTTTGACTGTTTAAGCGCAATTTAGTACTGAGAGGCTTTGGGTGTGAGCACAAAATCTGCGGGAATGAGTAAAATTATGCACAATATGTGCAATCCCACACAAATTACACGGAGCAAATTAACTGAGTGAGTGAAGGGAAGCGGGTTTGTGTGTCACTCGCTGTCAGAGAGATGAGAGAGAGAGAAAGAGCAGCTGGTGTCGTGTGTCTATTCTGCAGAAAATTAGTATTGGAAGCATTTCAGATATTTCAGCATCGATATGTCTCGAAAAATCTATTTTTGATATCACTACATTGCACTTAGTTTATTATTTCAGATGCCTTATTAAAAGACTACAATTGAAAAATTTATATATTATATATATAAAATTCAACCTGCCAAAGTGGCTAGTAGGAGTGACTTGTATTACACTCCACTGCTGAAATACACACGCATTTGGTGGGTTGGCGGGTGTTAATGTCAAGCCCTGTTTCAGTAGGATAAACTAGGACACACATTAATAAAGTCATTGCCCAACTTCAGATTTAAATATTTGATTGGTTTTGTATTGTTCATTCATTCTAAATTCTTCAAATCTCTTTTTCCCACAGGTGGTCATGGTGTTGAGAACACACGTGGAGATAAAGTGCGTATCTTCAGGGCAGAGAAGCAGTACGCTATCACCTCAGGAAAGTGGTACTTTGAGTTTGAGGCCGTAACCACAGGAGAGATGAGGGTGGGCTGGGCTCGACCCAACGTCCGCTCTGATGTTGAGCTTGGTTCTGATGAGCTGGCCTATGTCTTTAATGGAAACAGGGTCAGTGGTGTCATATTAATCTAACTCTGCTGTGTTATATGGTAACAGGCTGTAGGACATCTTTCCAGCTAATTGGACCAACATATATTGTGTGCCGCACAAGTTGCTGACAAACTATTTTGTATAGCTGCAATAAATGCTAAATTGCTCTCCTGTGCTCTCCCTGCAGGCTCAGCGATGGCACATTGGTAATGAGCCATTTGGTCGTCAGTGGCAGTCTGGTGATGTGGTCGGTTGCATGATAGACCTCACTGAAATGAACATCATGTTCACTCTTAACGGAGAGATGCTGATCAGCGATTCTGGCTCTGAAATGGCTTTCAAAGACATTGAGATTGGAGACGGTGAGGATTTGGGCTATAATGTGGTTGTTTGTGTTTCAGAGAGTTGTTTTTGAGCTAATGTGTTTTTTTTAAATAAGCTTTGTAGGTCAGGAAAAGTCTGTAGTTACCTTTTAGTTGAGTCTCAAGAGGTTTGTTTCCACAGACACAGATCAATCCTAGTCTTGGATTTAAAAAGCTCTGTAATGGCAATTTACTTCTGATCGAATAGTTGTTTTTAGTAATAAGGAAAGGGATTCAAGGTATTAAAGGCATAATTCACACAAAACTAAAAATACTCATTTACTTTCACTCTCATGTTGTTCCAAACCTGTATAGAGTTTCTTTCTTCCATCAAACACAAAATATAAATTTTTGAAAAATAGCCTGGCTTGGCAGCACCCTAAAGGTATCATAAAAACTGTCCATATGATTAATATGCTACATTTTAAGTCTTGTAAAGCCATTCACCAGCGTAATTTAAAATGCAAATTTAATAGAAAAATGTAATATGGCACCTTAGACGTCGGCACAAAATACACAATAATTAATGGTGTTTAGGGAAGGCAAGTTTATTTTTTATACAGCATCAGATGAGGTCAACATGGAGCTTTAGTATGTTGATATGTAAAATGTATATTTTACACATTTTGCTATAACATATGCTGTGTTCAAATCATGTTGTAACTATCGTAATTACGAGATTACGACAACATGCGAACATTGTTTACGTCCTCAGACTCGGAATTATGCATTTCTTTAGCAGCACTATACATGGCAAATTGAATCTGCGGTGGTCAGGTGGTACAAGTAGGAGCTCTCAGAAAATTCCTAGTTTACATGTTGTAATTAAAATGCTTTTTATAAATCGTAATCTGGTAATTATGACGTGGCATGAATGCACCTATATATTGTGACTTATTACCATTTTTTAACTGCAAATGGCCCCAGAGGAACTGATTTAACCTCAGCTTTGCCATCCATTACCTGTGTCCCCATGACACAATATTATCACAATTATTAAGTCACAATACAAAATTATTGCGGTTATATAGATTTTGTGATAACATCTATAATCGCTGTATATAGCGATAGGTGGTTTACCTGCAAATGACCCCAAAGAAGCTGATTTTACAGCTTTGCTGTCCATAGCTAAGGCTCACACTATCTCTGTCTGATGGAGTGTGAGGTGAGTCCTCCACCTACTGGGTAGTATTCCCAGAGTATTTTATCATCGTACGAGACTCTTTGCAAATCTCATGTGTCATATATCCATCACCTGTTTCGTCCCATTTTTGTTAAAAAAATAAAAAAATAAATCCTAAATAAGTCCATATGTTAT
>CM031960.1:9530570-9542564 GCA_018749465.1 Paracanthobrama guichenoti | reverse complement strand
TGCAGAATAAACCTTTAATATGTGCTTTAGAAGTACTGATAAACAGCCAATATCAATAACTAGTTCATAGTGAGAACTGGACCCTAAACTAAAGTGTTAACCTTTTTCAAGTTCTTGAAAGAAGTATGCATTCACCAAGGCTGCATTAATTTGATAGAAAAAAATACAGTAAAAACAGTAATATTGTGAAATGTTATTACAATTTAAAATAACTGTTTTCCAATTAAATATAATTTAAAATGCTATTTATTCCTGTGATCAAAGCTGAATTTTCAGCATCATTACTCCAGTCTTTAAGTGTCACGTGATCCTTCAGAAATCACTCTAATATGATGATTTGCTGCTCAAGAAACATTTGCCTAACATTATCAATATTCACATCATGTGTGGTATTTCAAATGCATTTTGTCTCTTGTCTCATAGGAACATCATGAACAACAAGTTGTTCTACCAGCACCCTAACCTGATGCGTGCGCTGGGCATGCATGAGACGGTCATGGAGGTTATGGTCAACGTGCTGGGAGGTGGAGGAGACTCTAAGGTGCTTTCCTGTTTTTGTTATACACATACTGAACATTTAAAACTCTGCAATTAAAACTGATGCAAACATTTTTTTTCTGTCTATAGGAAATTCGATTCCCGCAAATGGTGACCAATTGCTGTCGCTTCCTGTGCTACTTCTGCAGGATCAGCCGTCAGAACCAGCGCTCCATGTTCGACCACCTCTCATACCTGCTGCAGAACAGTGGCATTGGACTGGGTCGGTTGCTTTGCAAAACTTAAACCAGATAGCATATTTTTTATTATTGTTAAGGTCCATTCACACCAAGAATGAAAATTATAACAATAACTATCTTGGCGTCCACACCAATGCACAATGGATAGGGTGGATTCTGATTGGCTGGCAATGTTTTTATCATTAATTACTTAAAAAAAAAAGTCATTCTGACAGTGATTCCAATGATATCATACCTCTGTGTTGTTATTGTTATAGCTGTGATGTGGACTTCCCTGTTCTCATTGAATTAGAGTGATCATTAAAACGTATATATTTGTTATATAATTATCGTTATAGTTGATGTGAACTTTTCCAACCAGAGGTACAGTACACAAGAGATTCAGGCTCTTGTGTTGTGCTAGTTTTGTTGGCTCTGAGCGTGGCATTTGATACCATTGACCATAACATTCTTCTTGAACGTCGTAAATGTATGGTAGGTATCCAAGCCAATGCAGTAGTTTGCGTCTTACGTTGAAAGTAGGACTTTTTCTGTAAATTTGGGAGATTTTTCCTCATTATCTGCTCCTCTTTCGTGTGGTGTGCCCCAGGGATCTGTTTTGGGACCTTTATTGTTTTCCTTTTATATGTTTCCTTTGGCCTACATTTTTTAGAACTACAACATGTCTTACCATTGCTATGCTGACAATTCACAGTTTTACCTTACAGTAAGGCTTGATACCACTATCAGTCGGTGTTTTATTGAAATCGTAGACCGTAAAAAAATATAGATGACTCGACTTCATTCTCTTCCACTGAGGTAATTGAAGCCTCCGGAGGTCCGAATATGGCGCTGACATCTTGCGCAGATTTGGGACCGAGTCTGCGCAGTAGAGAGCAAGAAGTAGAGGCGCGATATCAAAATCCCGCCCACACTCTCGCAGATGCAGAACAATTCATTATGTTGGTGTGAAATGAACAGTTATGGAAATGTAGAAATTAAAGCTAAAGCTCCAATCTCCTCCCGAAAATCCCTAAAAAAGTCTGTTAGCCCCCCGTTTTTATAGCGTCAAATAACTAACTAAAACCAAATTTATTTATAAAAACAAACAAATCATGTTCAAACAATCATTTGAAGTGTAATTTGATTGTTAATTAGAAAATACGGAGGGGTGGGGGTTATGAGCTATACTGGGACCAAACACCTGGGGGCGATCGAGATGCGGAGGCTTGATTGAAATGCATAAGTGATATTAAGAGTTAAAAATAATTTTTTGCTGCTTAATGAGGATAAAACAGATGTTTTGATTTTAGGTTGTCCTGCAAATTCTTTACCTTTAACCACTTAACTAGTAGTTTGTTTTAATCTAAATATTAAAATAAATATTTTATTTTTGTGTGTATTTTTAGGGATGCGTGGATCTACTCCTCTGGATGTTGCAGCCGCGTCCTGCATTGACAACAATGAGCTGGCGCTGGCTCTGCAAGAGCAAGACCTTGAGATGGTAATGCTCAGAAGTCAGAAAAACATTTTGTATTTATGATTTTGTGTTACAGGGCATTTATAATATACCACTGCATAAAAATTAATTGGTTCATTGCCATTGTGCTACTCAGGTGGTGACATATCTGGCTGGCTGTGGCCTTCGGATGTGCCCCATGCTGCTCTCTAAAGGCTACCCTGACATAGGATGGAATCCAAGTGGAGGAGAGCGATATCTAGACTTCCTGCGCTTTGCAGTGTTTGTAAATGGTGAGCATGTTTATTGTAATTCTGTCTCTGACTCCTGTGTTTGAAGGCATTCATAATTAAACGTTGTGTTTTTTTCTCCCCCTGCAGGTGAGAGCGTAGAGGAGAACGCTAACGTTGTTGTTCGTCTGTTGATTCGTCGGCCTGAGTGCTTTGGCCCTGCACTGAGAGGAGAGGGTGGCGCGGGTCTGTTAGCTGCCATAGAGGAGGCCATTAAGATCTCTGAGGACCCTGCCCGAGATGGGCCAACAACTAAAAAGGACAGACGTTTCATGTAAGATGCTTCAGTGAAAGTGAATGCTTGAATTTTGCTTTTCATTTAGACAGTTTGCCATTAAATCAGTATATTTAATCTTTAATATTTAATCAATATATATAATCAGTATTTTTACCCCTTGTGATTGGTTCACAGGTTTGGGGGGGAGGAGCAGCAAGAGGAGAACAGAGTGCATCTTGGAAATGCTATCATGTCATTTTACTGTGCCCTTATTGACTTGCTGGGTCGCTGCGCTCCTGAGATGCATGTAAGTATAACAACTTAATAATTTACCTGTGAAGTCCATGACTAACATAATGTATGTACACTATTATTCAAATGTGTTTTTAAAAGAAGTCTCTTACGCTCACCAAAGCTACATTATTTGATCAAAACTACAATAAAACAGTAGTATTGTGAAATATTATTACAATTCAAATAATTTTATTTGAAAATGTAATTTATTCCTGTGATCAAAGCTGAATTATCAGCATCATTCAGTCTTTAGTGTCACATGATCCTTCAGAAATCATTCAGATATGATGATTTGCTGCTCAAGAAACATTTCTGATTATCAGTTTAAAACAGTTGTGCTGCTTAATATTGATATTGGTGAATTGAAAGTTTCAACATTTAATTGAAATAGAAATTTTTTGTATTATAAACATCTTTACTGTCACTTTTGATCAGTTTATTTCATCATTGCTAAATCATTTCTTTAATAAAAAATCGTAATGAACCCTAAACTTTTGAATTGTAGTGTATAAAGAGGTCACATTTCAACAGATTTCATGTGGACTTCAATTTTCAACCTGTTCTGTACCCACAGTTGATCCAAGCCGGTAAAGGTGAAGCTTTGAGAATCAGAGCCATCTTGAGGTCTCTTGTGCCCATTGAAGACCTGGTGGGAGTCATCAGCCTTCCTGTTCAGATCCCCACCTTGGGCAAAGGTACACAAGAGAGCACATCGTTCTTATTTTAATCTTTATTTTTCAGTCTTTTTAGGTGAAAACAGGCCTCCATAATTATCTCTTGTTTTGTCTGTGATACTTTTCATAGATGGTCAGATCGTCGAGCCAAAAATGTCAGCGAGTTTCGTGCCAGACCACAAAGCCTCCATGGTGCTTTTCCTGGACAGAGTGTACGGAATTGATAACCAGGACTTCCTGTTGCATGTGCTGGAGGTGGGCTTCCTGCCCGATATGAGAGCTGCAGCCTCTCTAGATACGGTGAGCTCTTAATATTTCATCATCATGTTTTACCTTTCGTAATATTATATAATATAATATAACAACACTGTGATCTTAATTGTGATGTTCCTCCAGTTGGCGTTTAGCACCACAGAGATGGCTCTGGCTTTGAACCGTTACCTGTGCTCAGCTGTGCTGCCTCTGCTCACAAAATGTGCCCCGCTGTTTGCTGGCACTGACCACCGTGCTATCATGATCGACTCTATGCTACACACCATCTACAGACTGTCCCGTGGTCGTGCGCTTACCAAGGCCCAGCGGGACGTCATCGAGGACTGCCTTATGTCTCTTGTCAAGTTAGTTATTCACTCTGTAATGACATCAGTACAAGAGATGCCAACTTACAATATTGGAGCTAATAAAGTAATATTTGTGAATTGTAGGTATCTGCGGCCATCTATGTTGCAGCATCTGTTGAGAAGGCTGGTGTTTGATGTGCCAATCTTAAACGAGTACGCCAAGATGCCCCTAAAGGTATTCAAGTATTGTTATTTTAATTAGTGATTTTTGTTTTGTTTTAATTATCATCATATTTTAGTGCCAGTTTGTGCCAGTCAGCTGATCCTGTTTCATTTTAGTTGTTGACCAACCACTATGAGCGCTGCTGGAAGTATTATTGCCTGCCGAATGGATGGGCAAACTTTGGAGTCACATCAGAGGAGGAGTTGCATCTCTCTCGCAAACTCTTCTGGGGCATCTTTGAGTCCCTCGCACACAAGGTTTGACATGTCCCAACAGATGAATTCTTACTGAAAAATCAACACTTACAGTTCTTGCCATCTCATCTCTGTAGAAATTTGATGCAGAGCTGTTTAAGATCGCCATGCCCTGCATCTGCGCCATAGCGGGTGCCATCCCGCCAGACTATGTGGATGCTAGCTATTCATCTATGACTGAGAAGAAAGCATCTGTCGACGCTGAGGGCAACTTTGACCCCAAACCAGTGGAGACAACCAAGTGAGAAAATTAATTCTAGTATAGTTTCAGACTGACGCACGGATCTTCTCAGTAATGTGCATTTGAAAATACAACATGCGCCAACCAGCTATGTCAGAACGGAAGCTTTAAAGGTGCAGTAAGTGATTTCTGAGAAACACTGTTTATATTATTTGCAACATAATATTTCAGTGACACTCAAAACTGTCCTGTTACTATAGCTCACATTACAATATCAGCATATCTTGGTTCTATGAAACATAGCAAAACTCCCTCTTGCTCACTCACTCTCCTCCCCAATCATGATTGGACACGCCCGCTAATGCTGATTGGCTCACTCTCTCTCCTCCCCAATAATGATTGGACACGCCCCCTACTGCTGATTGGCTACAAGTGTGTTGTGCTGCTCAGTCTGATCCACTTTCAACAGCGTTTCTCAGAAATCGCTTACTGTACCTTTAAGGCATCCCAGCGTGTTTTTTTTCCAAAATAAAAGCTCTCTCTTTTTTGTCCTTCGCTGATCAACGCAAAGAATCATTTTGAGGGAGTCATTACAAGATTTGTGTTTGAACGAACAACTCCAACTGAACGATTATGTTTCTTTTTTGTTTCTTTGCAGCACCATCATTCCTGAGAGACTTGATGCCTTCATTAACAAATATGCTGAGCACACGCATGATAGATGGGCTTTTGAGAAGGTTAGTATCAGCACTTGTACGCATTTGTGAAAGCCAAATTCATTGTAGGCTTGAAAATAGGCTTGTAACCTTCTGTTTCCATCTTCCAGATCCAAAACAACTGGACATACGGAGAGGTCCTAGATGAGAACAGCAAAACTCACCCCATGCTGCGGCCGTACAAGACTTTCTCTGAGAAGGTCTGAATTGATCTTCTTTGAAACTTATCTTTATTAAAACCTGCCTATTGGTTTTGTGTTGACAGTTGGTTGTCCAAAGTCAAGGTCAGCCTCCCTTTTGTATTCTCTCTCTAGGACAAGGAGATCTATCGCTGGCCCATTAAAGAGTCCATCAAGGCCATGCTGGCATGGGAATGGACTCTGGAGAAAGCCAGAGATGGAGAGACGGAGAAAACTGAGGTGAAGACCACCAGGAAGATCTCCCAGACTGCTCAGGTAACAGAGAGATGGAACAAAGAAGATGGGAATTGCATGTTTGACGAACCCAATATCCATACCTATATATCCGTCTCCTGCAGGCCACCTATGATCCCAGCCAGGGATACTCTCCCCAGCCAGTGGAGCTAACAGGCATGGCCTTGTCCAGAGAGCTGCAGGTAAATTATTTATATTCATTCAGTATAAGACGTTCAGAAACCCTTGTGATTGATTTATTCCTCATGTTTCCATCTGTTCAGTCTATGGCAGAACAGATTGCTGAGAATTACCATAACACCTGGGGCCGCAAGAAGAAAATGGAGCTACAAGGCAAGGGTATGATCCTTTATTTTGTTCACCGTATGACTGCACAAAATAATGTTCATAACATAAACTATACCAGCCCATGGACTATCTCCTAGTTTTTGTGTGTGTTTGCGTTCATAGGTGGTGGCACCCATCCTTTGCTGGTACCATATGATACGTTGACGGCCAAAGAGAAGGCAAGAGACAGAGAGAAAGCCCAAGACCTGCTCAAATTCCTCCAGTTGAATGGATATGCTGTTACCAGGTACAACAAAAATGGCTTATAACAAGAAGGACATAACGCTGTCCTTTGATGTTCTAGGTGTCATTAAGCATGCCGAAAGTCTGTAAACAAGATATTTTTGTGAAAAATGACTAATGAAAAAATATATGAGTTCACCAAAATCCTTGTAAACTTTACATCCAAACACTAATCAAACCTTGATTCTGATTGGTCAATAGCTGTGTTTTATTCATAATTTGGTTCTGTGTATCACTGCACGACACCCTTAGCAATCACTCCTGGCAACGTGTTTGTTCTCATTGATATTGTGAACTGAAGCATACTGTATTATGTATGTGAGAGTATTGTGAGAGAGAGATTGAGTGAGTTTATTACCTGCATTTAGATACATGATTTTTCCTTCAGGTCAGTCTTATGTTCATAATAAAAAATGTGGACAATTTGAATGTCCGCTGCGATATCTTGCCCTTTTAACAGTTAAAGGGGTACTTCAGCTCTGGGAAGATGAATGTGTATTTAAACTGGTTCATTTGTGTAGTAGAAATGTGAAATTATTTTTGAATTTGGTGCCTTCTAGACTGAGAAAAGACAGAAAATGTATTTTTGTCTCATGTGGATGAAAGACACCAACTCCCAGAATGCATTTGCTTCGCTGCCCTACGAGGCCACTCCCAAAGCCACTGCTATAGATCACTTGCCCACCGTGGCACCGGCCCTACCGTTGTTTTAGTCATTTAGAACACACTACAATTAAAAACTGAACGTGTCTGTTCAATATAATGTGAGTGAGCCGAGCGAGTGTCACAGCACAAACGCAGCAAGAGTCAGATTACATTCATCACGAGAGTGAAGAGCTGAGGTAAGCGCGGGCGCGGCATACATTCACAGCGCGAGTTCAGTCTGGTGTGTTTTCAGATCATGCCTATGGAAGCTTAACTTTCATAGGGATTCATTTGAAAAGTTGAAACACTCACTTTGCTCCGCTCCGTTATGAATGCCTGAGCAGCCGTGTGCATACACATTCTGTGAGTCAGATCCCACCCCCCATGGGCGGGTTGATAACATGTGGAACTAGCTCCTTCTACTGTCTGTAGTCTCTAGCCTCTGGACAAAAATTCCTCTGATGATGCAAAATGACGATATTTGCGTCATCTGAGGATTTTTTCCATAAATAAAATGCATAAATCTCTCATCTCAGGGGGATATAAGGGGGGAAAGTACGATAATTTGAATATACTACCAGGTTTCTACTGATGGAAAGCTTAATGCTAATCGCTGAAGTATCCCTTTAAGGGGTTTTCCCCTGACAGTGACAGTGCTAGTCAAAGCATGTGTCAGTTGTTTCTTATTCCATGTTCACAAGTTTCAGTCCTTTCAAAATAAAAGACTTCACCACCGAGTGACTCACTCATAAAGACAGTATTTTCCGTCATCTAATGGCATAATAATGTAACTATTTTTTCCAGCGGAAGGAAGGCTTTTAGTGATTTTACTTCATGAAAGTTGCATTGATAATATACACTATTAGCCCAAAGTGATGTCCGTCCTAGGAAAATTGTCAACGCCACCCTTTATTCAAATGTAAAGAAAAATGTGTTAAATATTTTGTAAGCACATTGCAAAGTTGGGAGTCAATTGTTTTATTGGTGAAAATGCGATGAAAATGTCATTGTCAATTGCGTGGACGTTACAAAAAAATTATTTAGCAAAAAAAAAAAACAAGAAAAAGAACGATTATGTTGTAGTCAGTGTATGCATTTTCCTGTGAGCTTTTTGTGTTTCTATGCATTTTTTTTTGCATGTAGTTGTAGTTTGCCTTTTTTGACAAATTTTTTCAGATGAATATCTTAACCAAGTTTAATGTTTTTTTTTTCTTTTTCCCTCAGACATATTTTATGATGTGTTGAACTGGCTCAGATGTAATGAGGTGGGGGAAAAAAAACACTCATATCATATTGTGTCTCTTCACGGTTTTTCTTCTTTAGGGGTTTGAAGGATATGGAGCAGGAGATTTCCTCCATTGAGAAGCGTTTTGCTTACGGGTTCCTGCAGAAGCTGTTGAAGTGGATGGAGATTGCCCAGGAGTTTATTGCTCATCTTGGTATACATTCATAGCAGTCATTTCCATCTAAAAATCAGTAGATGTTAGTTTGCTCTTGGTGAAGGTGATTTGTTTTGGATGAATGTTCTGTGTGTTTGTTACTCCAGAGGCTGTTGTGAGCAGTGGAAGAGTTGAGAAATCTCCCCACGAACAGGAGATTAAATTCTTTGCCAAGGTGAGACCTTTAACCGGCAAATGAGTGACAATTAGTTGGAAGAGATACAGCCTCTTACACTCTCCTCTTCCTCTTTATGTTCTCTTCATGTAGATTCTGCTTCCATTGGTAAACCAGTACTTTAAGAATCACTGCCTGTATTTCCTGTCCACACCTGCAAAAGTCCTGGGCAGTGGTGGTCATGCCTCCAACAAGGAGAAGGAGATGATTGCTAGGTAACTAATGCTACAGCTCTTCATTTTTCTGTGGTACCCTAGTCCAATGGTTCCCAACCCAGAGTACCTCAGCACTGCACATTTTATTTATGTCTCCCTAATGAAACACCTGATTCAACTAATCAGCTCCTTCGTAAAGACTGCTTCTCAAAAGCAAGGCTGCATCCTAGGCTACGTTCAGACTGCAGACAAATGTGGCCCAAATCCTATTTTTTTGCTCACATGTGACTCAGATCTGTTTTTGTCATGACAGTTTGAACAGCATAAACCACATGAAATCTGATCTTTTCACTTCTGATTTGTGCCTCTTCCATATGTGGTGCTAAATCCGATACAGGTCAAATGTTTTGGCAATGTGACCTCAGTCTGAACAGTCATAGCTGTATTGATGCTACATTTACCTCACTAGATCAACATTTGACACAATTCTGCACTCATGGGAGTCACTTTAAAGATTTTACATACCCAACGTCAGACAGTTGTGAAAGGCAGTCAGTGAAGGACAGTGATGTGTCAGAGCTCATGAGTATTAGTCACAGCTTCATAAATGTTTAAAAACTTCTCTTTTTTCACATCCTCGTCTTTGTTTTTTTATATTGCATGCTGATAAATTCGCTGTCTTGCGCGGCAGATCACACTGTAAATAAATGTGTAATCATTTACTTTAATGTCCTCCGTGTTTACTTCTGTATGACACATAGACTGTAAAAAAATATGGATGTAGTGTCCGTGATGTCACCCATAGGATTCTGAAGAGCAGTTCTGAAGCGTAAAGTAGGGTCGAGCTGGCTGTTGCCATCTTAGCAGCGCGTCATCGCGCATCACGCCCGGGTAACAGAAAATGGGCAAAGAGGTGGGACATGGGCGGAGCTGAGGTGACGTGATGACTAACAGACAGCGGATAAATGGCTATCCACCTGTCACTCAAGTGGCCACGCCCTTAATTATGCAGAACTTTAAGGCTTTATATAATGTAAACTAATGAGTTATAAAAAAATCCACCCTCTCACAGTCGTCATGAAGGGCAAAATTAGCCGTATAGACCAAAAGCACTTTTTGTACCAGACTGTGAATATGTTTCTCTGCTGTGAAGTTGGGCATTTTAACATGAGGCTCAATGAGATTCTGCTCCCTTCTGGAGCCTGTCTCTAGTGGCCAGTCGATGAATTGCTGTTTAAGTTGCTTCCGTTCTTACTTCTGATATTGGCCACATTTAAAACAACGTGAAAAAATCAGAATTGAGCATTAAGGCTCACAGTGTGAACGTAGTATTTCATAATGAACTCAGACAAGCTCAGTTCCGACTCGTTTTCCCTCAGTTCTTTTGCGTAAACTGGAATGTGGATTGTGGTGATTGAAGGACACGAAGATACACTTCAAAATGAGCTGATTCGAAAGGATGCGAAACGAAGGCTGCCTTCCAAGGATCCTTCAAATTTAGACAGACTTCGGCAGCGCTTGAGGACGTGGCAGCCGAGATATGCAGCCTTACTATAATGCAGCTTTGCGTTTGAGAAGCACCAAAAAAGTCCTCAGATACGTGTGTCCACTGTAAACCTGAAAAAGTTGGCAAAACGTTATAAAAAACATTTTATTCTTAAAAGTTTAAGTATGAAGTGGCAAAGGTAAGTAAGGACCTGGTAGATTTTTATTTTGTACTCTTAATAGTACTAATAATAACTTATAAACTTATCATGATGGTAACCCCCCAAAAAACATAGAATAGCAAAACTACTAAATCTCCCTCCTAACATTAATCTTGTTTCATCTAATCAGGTCGTCTACGAGTCATTTAGCACGGGTTCTCCACAAACTTGCGGTGCGATAAGGGGGAGAGGGGTGACGCTCTTTCAGCCACCCCCCGGTTCCAGTCTCGAGTGGCTCTCCGAGGCCCATCGAAATCCCGCGGCGCTGCGGTATCGTTCCGTCTAGGCGGGATTCTGATTTAGAGGCGTTCAGTCATAATCCCGCAGATGGTAGCTTCGCACCAGTGGCTCCTCAGCCAAGTACACGCACCAAATGTCTGAACCTGCGGTTCCTCTCGCACTGAGCAGGATTACTATTGCAACAACACGGACATCAATAGGGTAAAACTAACCTGTCTCACGACGGTCTAATATGGTTTTATATAACACTAAATTGTAGCATTTACTCTCCCTTTTAAAGGTAATGGCAAAGTCGTGGGAAATAGAAATCCCAGCCGAGTTTCAGTTAAATTTAAGTTTGTCTAAATTAAAAGAAATAAGTTCATAAAACTCCAAAAAATGGAACAATTCAGATTACTTAAAATGTGTCAGTTTTGTGAACTCAAAAGAACGTTCTAAATACTCATAAAAGTTAATTTGATTGAACTAATTAATGAATGAATGAATTATTTTAAGCATTAGGGTTTACAGTGAGAGAGACATCAAAAATGTGCAGTGCTGGGGGTAGTCATATTTTTATGTACCTTAAAGATTTAAATTTGATTACATGAATGTTTGCAGAACATTTTTTAATGATGATAGTTTTGACCTGTCACGTCCTCTCTGCTCCTCACACTTCTTCTTGCCTGTGGTTTTCTCTCTGCCCCCTCCTGGAGTATTTTCCCACGGGTCCCCTCATCCTTTTGTTACATTTATCTTCTATGGATCACATTATTTTGCTCCTACTTTTCCATCATCTTGACCTCACCATTTTATTCCCTGTCATGCCATTCTCTCTCTCCCAACCCTCCACCCCTCTTTTTTTCTTCTTTTTCTATCTGTGTATCTTCAATCTCAGTATCTTCTGTAAGTTGGCCGGTCTGGTGAGACACAGGGTTTCCCTCTTTGGTAAGAATCCTGCATGATGGTCTGATTGCACATTTCATTTTTCCACCGTCTTCCCCCTTTTCTTTAATGATTCTCATCATTGGTACATCCGTTCATAATAGTTCCATTTATTTGCTCCG